>CALYDF020002102.1:0-10901 GCA_944474145.2 Dicrocoelium dendriticum | reverse complement strand
CACTTTGAAGGTGCGAAGTGCATACCAAATAATGGGACCACTCTGGACAGGCTATTCAGGGTTGATTATGCACTCCCAACCTCGTGGAAAAACAAGACGATATCGTCCCTATAATCAAGATCAACTAACCTTTCACCAGGCAGCACTTCAACGCCCACATCGTGAGATTCCGCAAGGGAGCACTCCATGATAGAATCCACAACGAAATTGAACAAAAGTGGGGAAATCGGACAACTCTGACGAACGCCACTTGTAGTCGGAAAGCTATCCGATAGGCCACCGTAGACCCTGAAGCGGCCTGTAGTGTTCGAGTATAGAGCACGAAGGATGTTCACATATGTCGTGGAAACGCAATTCTGCGCAAGCATTTCAAACAGAATCGATCGACTGACTGAATCGAACGCACTCTTGGAATCGAGGAACACAGCTATTGTCGGTCTGCGGTATGCGTGGTGCTGCTCTAGCACCTGCCGCAGAGTGAATATATGGTCTATACAGCCACGTCCTGGGCGGAAACAGGCCTGCTCTTCTTTAAACCGAGATTCCCGTTCCACAGTGAGGCGACGAACGAAAATCGAGGCCAGTAATTTTGTCACAACTGGCGTTAGACTAATACCCCTGTGGTTAGAACAGTCTGTGCGACTGTCCTTCTTGTTGATTGCCACTATAATCGGTTCGCTCCAATTAGCCGGGACACTTCCTTCCAGATATATTCGAGTAAGGAGGTCAGTGCTTTGCAGAGAACCTCAGCTCTGTCTTTAAATAGTGCAGGTGGCAGGAAATCCGGGACAGCAGTACGAAAACGGTTGAGGACTGCGATCGCATTTCGGACTTCGGCCTCCGACGCAGGTTCTAAACTAACCGTAAATGGCTCGTCCTGTATCACCTGAGTAGGAAGAGCTCAGGTAGTATGGGGCCAGCTGAACTAATCTTGAAAATGTTCCGCCCAACGAGCCATACGGCGCTGCTTATTGTGTATCAGCGCACCCGCGCTGTCTCTGATTATCACACTGACGCCTGGTTTTCTGGGACGTGGTGCGCATTAGCTGGAAGAGCTTGAGGTAATTGCATACTGCTCCCGCGTCCTCCATTTAATGTGCACAGCTGGTCCACCAGGCTTTCTTGTCAGCACGTAGGCTCTGCTTTAGTTCACGCCCAATAGCCTGTCTGGTCACATTGTGTTCAGATCCAGCCGGGAGGTGTCTTCTAGATTCCAAAAGGTTCACCGACTTCTCGGGACATCCAGTGACTGATGTGGTGACGATTGATAATGCCACAAGCGGATGCTCCTGGGTCGTGCATGGCGGCCAAAATCCTATTCCACTGAAGCTCAGCGTCATTAGGACAAGATAGCGAAAGTTCGGTATGCAGTGCGTCTTGATAGGCTTGCCTGACCGAGGGTTAAGACAATTTCTCCGTTGTTAATCGTAGGGCAGGCTTGATGCGCTTCCCGGTAAAGTTCATGGAGAAACGACAGCGTACCAAGGCATGATCAGAGTCGACACAGGTACTCCAGTCCGAGCAGCAATCCAGGATGGGATCACGCCATCTGTAACTTATGGCTATGTGGTCAATTTGGGTCCATCGCTGGCCAGCTACATGAGGACGCCAAGTGGCACTTCGGCGTCCACTGTGTCTAAAAGCAGTGCTACTAAGAAACAACTGGTGCTCCGCACACAGTTGCAGCAGACGCTCACCGTTTTCAGTCCGTTCGGAGTTAAGTCCACAATTACCACCCAGCTGAGCTTCAGAGGAGCTCAGACGCCCTACTTGTGAGTTCACATCCCCTGCAAGTACTATAATACCTGAACTAGAAGCACTGCGTAGTAGCGCGTTCAGTTGGTCATAGAATGTGTCCACCACCTGAACTGCAGTCGGAAATCACAAGGAAACAGCGTCTTGTACTACTTCGTGAATCAACCTTAGCTGATATCGTCTAACGGGCTGCACATAAACGCCTGTTCACCGGAATCCAATCAACCAACGATGGCACGGCATTGGAGCTTAGAATGATACCTACACCAGCTTGACCCGTGAATGATGCATCGGCGTCTCCAGGTGCGTGCAACCAATAACGAGAGGACAAGCCGGATGCGGTTAATTCAATAACCCCGTTAGGGTCATTGATCCTAGTTTCGGACACACAACACACATCAATACCCAGTGTGCCCAAGGTGCGTGCGAGTACAGCCTGTTGACCTGTTTGTCTTAGAGTGCGAACGTTGAATGTCGCCATGGAAACAGGACAGCGTGGCCTTATAAGGGATTTTTGCCGATAGGTGTGGTGGGATGGTGGCTGCAGATGGTTCTACTCCAGTGGCACTTCGGTTGCTGTCAATTAAGCTGGGAATTATAGAAGGAAGGTTAATAATGTGGACGGGATGGAAGTAAGAGAAAAAGGTAGAAAAGAAAGAAGGGAGATGCCAGCAGTAGCATGTTTTCGCTTATCCGCCCTGCTGTATGCAGCAGATAAGTTGACCCTTGATAATCTGCGCGACGGCCGATGCAGAATGGGTTTATGTTTTACGTAGAAGTCATGGTTGTATGTGGGCTGAGATACTGACAGGTCATCCAGACCTAGACAGGAGGACGATTAGGGTCCTCATCCACATTATTTAGAAGGTATGGCGCTTCTTCCGGTTGAACGGCGTTTTGACTTGGAGTACGCTGACAACGTTGCCTTCATCTGTGATGGCGTCTGTACGTCCCAGATAATACTGGGTAGATTAGAACTGATTGTCAGACGTTTCGGACTTTGCTTTGCACCCTTTAAACTTAAAGCTTATTTCAAAGATTGACACTAGCCGCCTCATGTGCTAATCCTTTTAGAGATCATCTAGGAGTCGTTCAGAAATGCAACTATCTAGGCAGTGTAATCAGCGCCTGTAGATCGAAGATGACGTTAGGAACCATATAGCCAAAGCTCGTCGCGCTTTTGCTAATTTCCGCCACCTGTGGGTCTAGTGTCAATTGCGGCTGTATGTTCGACAACCAGTGCCGTAGCAACTTGGCTCATATTTGGTGGGAACACTGCGTGAGCAATGAGCATATTCGGCGCCTTGTCTGTGGCACAGAAAGTGGAAGTGAACCGCTCAACACCGTTATTTCACGAACCAAGCTCCGATGGATGGGCCACGTATTACACGTGCCAGCACACCGACTCCAGTGATGTGCGTTTGCGCGTCCTAGGTGTGCATAGAAGAAAAAGAAAGGAGGCAAACCCACTAGGAGATCAAGATGTATAAAGGGTCTTACTACGCATTTGGAGTCTCTCGGCTCCTTGACCCATAATAACTGCGGCACAATAGCTGGCTGGTAGCTTTTCAGAAAGATGTCCATCCGTGACTGTTGACTCCAGTGGCGTACCATTGTAGCGTCTTTTTTCTTTCATGTATTGCTGCACAATAGCTACATGTTTTCCACTTTTAGCTAACATGTTTAGTAATGCTGAATTTGAGTCACCACTTTTCACTAAAGTTGCTATGTCAACGTGCGCAACTTGTTGCATTCCGGCCATCAGGGAGCGCATAACATCATTTTGAGATTATTAAGCACCGTCTGAGAATATGATGCTTTTTAATCGTTTCCTCCTATGCCCCTACTGACTGCAGTTCGCGAAGTATCAGAGTCGATTTCTATCACCACCGTGATTGTTGCTGGTTATTTGTGTGCCCAAGTGTGTCGCCTTTCATGTTCTGAACAATACATGAGAGGCCGCTTCGTGGCCTCGCATATAAGATAATGTGGATTACTTAGATTACACATTAGCTGAAGGTGAGAAGCACACTTCAGCTAACTGTGCCGCGAAATGTCTGCAGAGCGAAATACTAAACACTACAGAATACTGAAACTGAAAGCAAGTACAATATTGCTGTCTCCTAACATACATGCAGTGTGAGATCGTAGTTACTAGCAGATAATAAGTGGAAAAGTACTGGATAACGAAGCCAACAGCGCCATGAGCTCGGCTCTAGCGTATCAAAACAGACGTCTTTCTCGTCTTTGGGACCCCAGTCAGGCAGTCGGAAGATACCCAACCCACGCCAACTTCGAAGTGAGAGTCTTTCTGCTCTTGACCAAGTCATTGTCTCCCCTCATCTTTCAACCAGATCCCGGTAGCACAAATATCGCACGTCGCAGAAGTCGCTGTGTTGACATGCGCAAAACGTGGCCTAGCATTCGGAGCCTTTTGCGTTACATAACAATGCTGATCGGTTCTCTCACACTTGTACTAACTATACGACCCCGAACACACTCATTGCTCAAGCTGTGTTCCCACCAGACTCGTCCACCTACAAATACATCGATGGTCGAACCTAACTGGCTTCTGAGTCTGTCGATCTGGCAGGCCAGGTTTCGCAACAGTACATGAGGGTTGAACGCTTGGTGATGTTCTAAACTCTGACCTTCAGGACGAGTGATATCGCGCAGGCGCCACAGGTGACCTCAATTGACAAAGGCATCTCGGGCTTTTACTATACGGTTTGCGATCTTATTTTCTACTCCACCGGCGCTAATATGACAACCAAACTACTTGGATTTCTGTATTTACTTTTAGCTTATCCCCGCCAAGAATCAACGCAGAAGGCAGTCGCTATCAATCTTGTCGGAGGTCTTTGCATTTCGAAGATGCGAAGCAAAGCCCGAAATGACTGACAGCCGGTGCAGCTTGTCACGGATGAGGGCACTGTCGCCGGCATACTCTAAATCAACTAGTCTCACTAGGTAGTGGCTTTACACCTTTCAAGTCCTATCCATTGAATACCATTTCTCATGACTACGTCAATGGTGAAGTTGAAAAGGAAAGGTGACATCGGGCTACTTTCTCACACCGCTTGAAATAAAGAACGGTGACAGTTTGCAATAAGTCATTCCATTTCAAGCTCCCAACCTATAGGCCCAGGAGACTACGTTCATCTGACTTCTAACCATTGACTAACCTGGCAAGGGTGGCTCTCAAAGGGCCCGAGCGCCTCATCCATTATGGCTCAAGGGATCCGCAAACCGTCGCACCACTTAAAATCCAGTGTCGTTGCGATGGGACACTGTTGGTTCCTGCAGCTGTACGCCGAGCACAATCTTTATATTAGCAGCATTGCTTTCCAGCATAAACGTTCAGATCGCGTCACTTAGCACCAATCAAATCTCGACGATCTGGACCAAATTTGACGTATTTCTATTAGCTACATACGAGTGGCACCCATCGGTTCATGACTGTCCGTCAATTTGAAACACATAGCTGGATTCCGACCAAGCTGTAGTGCGCGCACGCCTGACGCTCACTCTTCCTGCTTAAACAAACGCCAAATTCCTAACCTTGTAACTTGAACTTACATTGCAGTTCAACAATATAATAGCGAGCTGGCCCACCAATTGTCCGTGATGAATGAGGTTAGTGAAATGAATGTCTCATGTATATGAGGAATTATTTTGACGCGTGCTGTGCACCCAACTGCAGACGTCCTAACAGATCTCTGAGGCACCGATCAATTTGCTCGAATCGCGTAACCGTCTTTTGATGGGCACTGAGTTTCAGCGTTTCCTTAGTACGCTGAACACGATTATTTTCAAACCTCTGAACTCATAAAATCTAAAAGTCTTCTAATCGTCAGGAAACGTTAATGGGTGGCGACAACCCAGAATATAGGCAAAATCAGTGCTACTGGGAACATCAGTGTGCTATTCCAACTCCTCCGGAACACGAGTCCGAGAAAGCCATCAGTTAGTGCGGCAGTAGCTGAGAAAGATGGACAAATGATCCGTTAGCATCGTCGACTACTCCTTGGATGGAACATTTTGAGAAGGAGCCTAGTAAGCCCGTTGGGACACTGCGGATTGACGAATCATCTGAACCCACATGGGAAGTTGATGTCACACCTCTCACTTTGGAAAAATCGACATCATCTCGCTGTCTTGAAACGAAATGTGATTTTTGGACCCAATAACTTTCCTCCACCTTTGCTGAAAGATGGAGGTGACTATTGACTAGACTTGCTTTCCTATTTAACACGATTTGGAACACTGAAAATGTGCCTTCGGACTGGCTACTGTCAACTGTCATGATCATCTTTAAGAAGAGTCATCGCACTTGATGCGCAAATCATCGAGGCATTAGCCTTCTTTCCTTCGCCTCGAAACTTCTCGCGCGTATTTATCTTCTACGGTTTGCTGATCCTCGTGAAACCTGAATCACTTAGTGCTAAGGAGGCTTTCGATATGGTCATGATTGCATTTACTCTCCGCCAAGTTTAGGAGTAGACATACAGACGAACAACCTCGCGGTATCAGCTGGGTGCTTCGGTTTAATCCATTTCCAGCAAATGGTTCGGCGGCAGTGTTCCGCCTGGCAAGCGTTCTTCCTATAAAAAGCCACAAATGTCTGTCTAACAACACTGCGACGTGGCGGATGTGACTCGCCACTAAATAAAGTCACTGCTACTTGCCTTTTCGGAGGATCTTACACACATCACGTACGTCATCCAATTCGAAGTCTTCCTTTGATCTTTCTTCGATGGAGAATCCGGCGAGCAAAACCACAAATTCAGGTCACATTAACAAACTCACTCAACATGACTACTTGCAACAACTACGTGCATACATACACATGTTACTGATTAACCTGTAATTTTTTGCGCACTTACCCATCACACATGTTTGCACTACTACGATCATGCCTTTACAGACGTACATTGCACTGCCAAGAATTAACTATCTATTTACTTACTGTGGTAGTTTTCCTTAACCTAAAAGTCACCTTTGACTCTGTTGACGGAGCCCGCTTCTGATGCTGCCTAGCCGTGAAAGGTGCCCGGAAAACTCCTTCCCATTCTGAAGTTTCTCTGCCGTGACTCTTGAGACCTGATAAGACTACGGGAAACTGAGTTCCCCATGATAAGGGTTCACCAGAGATGTCATATCTACTCTTCTGTTCAACTTTTTAAACAGAAAGGTCACACATAACTCCGTTATCAACCTATTCTGGAGTGGAAGTTGTGTCAGGTAACCGACTGACCAACACTGAATATGAGGGTGACGCACTAGCTATACCGACCCGTAGGATTATAAATCTGCTTTGTAATCCGAGGGCGTGGGTTCGAGCCTGCGTTGCGACCGGACGACCCTCACAGTATCCTTAGCGCACGTGAGACTGGTGAGGTTGCGTGTCAGCGTAGCATCGGTACTGCGCACCGGCTTACTGCTGATGCATTGCGCTTATAGTTATGCATGTTCTACTGAATCGACTGACGCGTAGCGCTACACTTTTCGGCATGTGTTTTGCACCTTCACAGTGTAAGTTATTGTTAAAGGACTGGACCGATACACCACAGGTTTTTGATATCACTGAACTACCACTAGAAGTAGTGGTTTGCTTACTTTGCTATCTGGGTCACCTCTGTTGTTGTCGGCCCGTAACCTGGAGCTAACAAACATGTCTCGTAATCTTGCGGCGCGGGTTCTAATCCGCGTAGGGGTGGGCGTTCTCGCGATGTACGCGACCCGTGTGCGACTGTTGGTGGTCGCACAGCAACGAAGCGCCGTTACGGCGTACAGCTGACACATTATTGTTTTGTTACACATCTGAGGAAGTTACTTTGCATCTCAGCAGGCCTCGTATGCCATTTCACTGGCTCACTGATTTATGGAGACGGTGGGCTATCAGCTTGTCAGTAGAGGATAGGGCATATAACGCTGCAATAAGGCCGGGGTGATTGCATTAATAAGTGACCTGGCCAGTTCACACTGAAGACCTTAAACGATTGGCCGTGTTTGACCACCGATGCTTGCAAATTCTTGCTCACATCTGGTGCAAACACTGTGGCAATGCTGTGGTCCGTCAGTTGCTTTTGGGCAAGAAGCCTTCTGGTGCCCTCACTCGAGTGTTTGCAGAATGTTAACCACTTACATTGGCTGGGTCATGTCCTCTGTAGGCCTTCTTCTCGGTATGCACTATATGCTGTGGCTACACCAAATTTGACAAATGCTCATGGTAGTCAGTCCATGAGGTGGTATAAAGGCAGGCAAAACTGACCGAGAGACTTCGTCTTCGTGGACGGTGCTTCGGGATTATCCACACCAGCACAGTCAATGGCGTTCCTGCATTCGGTTTCTTGCATCCAGCTGCTAATTTACGTCCCATCCTGATCTATTTAACTCACCTTGATTTATTTTCCTTTACATTCTATCTGCATTCAACCTCCTTTTGCCGTTGTCATATTTGGTTATTCTGGTGGTTGTTAATTGGATCCACCACTTTCGGTATTCTGCTCATAGTTTAACTGAATTGGCCGTTGCTTCGAATCTGCGTGTGGGCGATTTCGCGATATACCCAGCCCGCGCGCTTGGTGCTGGTCGCGATATAGCGAATTGTCGGTACGGTGTGCCGGCATATTGCCGATGCCATCTCACTGTTTGTTTATGTGATGATCGTCAATCTGAGTGTTTTAGTCCCAGCTATTTCGTCTACTAGGCTGAACAACATCTGGAAGTTGCACTGATGATGTTGTTTATCCTGACGACGAAACCTCTGCAATTGAAACTGCTTGGGTGACAACTCGACACCCTCATCCTCACCCCGAACTACGAGTATTCTCCATTATTAGCAACCTCCTACTTTGCTGTAGACGACCACGGATTTTTATCTATTTATCATACTCTATCGCCGTTGCTTTTGGTCCTTATTTTGCCTATGCACATCCTTCATGTTAATCAAAAACGGATTACCTTTCGACTCCGCAGCCCGTGTTCACGGTATACCCGTGTTTTAAGTTGGTAGCTTCGTTTCGCGTCCCTTATCAGATCGGCCAACCATCATTTCCGCTATAATGATGTCTTCCAAACACGTATCGAATTTTAAATTTTTCCCTTGTACCCGGGTTCAAGGGAAGATGGCTGCATTCCTTGCACCTCTGATGATTCTAACTCGATTGTTAAGTATAATTAGGGTTCGAAGGGTGCAATAACCAGATCAGCTGATAAGTATTTATTTGACTGGAACTAATCGTCCCTCTGACACTTAGTGTACATTCTTGTTGATAGGCAGCCAAAGGCAATACCCACCATCAACTCTCATATGGCCAAGAATGAGAATGTAGCGCTCTTTCATGATGGGGTGCATTTCTCTGTCCAGACATCACTCAAACCGCTCGTCGCATGCATATTGACAATTGATTTCTTTGGTCGGTCGATTTGGAGCATTTGCCCAGATTGTGTACTTTCAGCTAGCGCTTATTTTCCTCTCCACAATAAGTGTCTTATTCCATCTTCCTGTCACTTGAACCTACCTTACATTATACTAACTGGTGTGCTTGTGCACTGTCGGACACGTCCACACGCTGCTTTTCGGGCAATGCCTTCTTATTGGAGGTAATCATCAACAGCCGTACATCAGACACTTGAACTGATGCTTCGCTACCGTACACTCACCACCAACTACGGAACAAAGCATAATACGAGAGTGAGAAGGGGTACATACCGGATACCTTAGTGCTTTAAGCAAACATTCGGAGTCAAGGGGTTGGCGATCGTGCACAGACAAGATGGCGTCAACGAGACAGCTGCCTTGCGGCTTTCACTGCGCTGCGTCATAGTCAGCCATTACACCGCGGACAACAGCATCAGACACGCAGTAAACAGGCAGTCCGACTAGGAGACGGCAGCAAACGCGCCATTGTTGTTGACTGCGAGCAATGTCATGCAAAGGCTCGAGCCAAGCACAAAGCGAGCCACGTAGACTCCGGCCTAGAAGACAAGATGGACCGACGGCACCCAGTTTGCTCGTCAGTGACTTCATTTCCCACTGCCAAATCAACTTTTGTCCACCTCGAGCTTTGCGCCACTCTACACCTGGCAGACTAAACAAGGTCCCCCTCTGTAACCGGTGACTACACATACGTAGTACGTGCCCAAGCCAACGCAACTTATTCAGTGCTTATCAGTTGTTCTAAGGAACGAGCTTTATTGTCACCCCCAGTACTCGCCTACGCATAACATCGTTGCGGGCACGCTAGTGCCACCTGACACCAACACTGCTCCGCAGACAGCGTTGATAAAAGACTTGAGGCGCCCCGGATGTTCCGACCGATGGGGCCAAGTTTCACTCCCATGTAGTAGAACGGCCCCCACTGTGGCATTGTAAACACGGACTTTTAGACCGAGTGAAACTCTTTTCCGACGCCACAGATGTCGTAACTTCAAGAAGGCAGTTCTGACTTTTGCAATACGTGGACTGACTAGTGTTTTTGCACCCATCCTTGCTGATGCAGCTGTCAAGGTACGTGAATTGGTCAGGTTCCTCGCTATCAGGCCTCACTGGGTCCTGCAGTAATATTGCATTTTGAAGGTGTGATATGGTTGCCAAACAATGGGTTGATTGTGCCGCCCCGATAGTTTGACAGCAGAACGATATCGTCCCCATTATCAAGATCAACTAGCCTTTCACCATTCAGCACCTCAACGCCTGCATCCTTAGCTTCCGCAAGGGAACACTCCATGACGGAGTCCACGACGAATTTGGACAAAAAAATGGGGAAATTAGGCAGCCCTTACGAACGCCATTTGTTGTCGGGAAGTCACTGTAGACCCTGATGCGACCTATCGTGTTCGAGTATAGCGCACGTAGGATGTTCACATATTTTGTGGAAACACCTTTCTGCGCAAGTATTTCGAGCAGAATGCATCGATAGTCTGAGTCGAACGCACACTTAAAGACGAGGAACACAGCTGTTGTCGGTATATAGTATGCGTGGCGCTACTGTAGCACCTGCCGCGTAGGGAATATGTGGTCTATACAGCCCCTCGATTCCCGTTCCACAGTAAGGTAACGAACGAGAATTGAGGCGAGTACTGTTGTCACAACTGGTATTAGGCTAATACCCCTGTGGTTAGCACAGTCGGTGTGACTG
>CALYDF020002099.1:0-45514 GCA_944474145.2 Dicrocoelium dendriticum | reverse complement strand
AGAAAGTAAATGGAAGATAAAGGGGAATGAAAGTCATTAAAATGAAGGATAACACCAAAGAGTGGAGGTAACGACAGAATAGGAACTGAAAGTTTGAAGATGGATATGGTCAGGAGAAGGGAAAGTTTCGTGTTGCCACCCAAGAGCGTCTAACTGACGTTCGAAACCCTTAACCGTAGGTTGACTGACTACATTTTCTGGAAGCGAGTTCCAGCGCTCGATAACTCTACGCGATAACCGAGTTTCCGCCCTGATCCCGTCAGAACGCGGCTTGTGTAGCTTCATGGGTTGACCGCGAAAACAAGGCAACCTAGCCGGGCTAAATAGCCAGCGCAAGTCCGGCCCAACCTTCCCTGTTAAAATGCGGTACGTAAGGATTAGGTCTCCTTGAAGCCGTCGGTAGTGCATTGAATACGATTGCCCCCGTAACCCCTCGAGCAATTTGGTACCTACTCTCGAAACGCTCTCAAGCTCCATTTTGTCCCGAACAAGGCAGGGCGCGCAAGCCTGGACGCAGTATTCCAGATGGGGCCGAACGAAAGCTGAGAACAGCTTCACAAATATGTCGGCAGTTATGACCCCGAAAGAACGGCGTATTAACCATAACATTCTGAAACCCCTACTAGCGGCCTTCTTCCAGTTGTCACCAGAATGCAAAGACGAGGAATGGACGACACCTAGGTCTAGCTGGCTGGAGACAAGGGGGAGTTCGACCCCACCGAGTACGTAGCTCGAAGGCAGGAAGTTGCTCCTATACGAAGGACGGAACACTTAGTCTGATTTATGGGCAGTTGCCACAAAGTAGACCAGTCCCAGAGTCTGTCCATTGCATGCTGTATGGCGTCAGAACCCCCAGGAACATTTACAACATTCCATAGCTTAAGGTCATCAGCAAACAATAAGGATGATACCCCAAGCTCTCCAGGGAGATCGTTTACGTAGATGGAGAACAGCATCGGTCCAAGGACCGACAGACACGTACACACTGCTCTCTTCCCTGCAAGAACGCAGATACCCAGTGAAGGGCGCGGCCAGATACGCCGTAGGACCTCAGCTTATGTGATAGCCTCAAGTGGGGTACCTTATCAAATGCTTTCGAGAAGTCTACGAAAACACATCCACTACGTGGCCATTGTCCACTGCCTCGGCCCAAGCTTCACGAGCAACCAACAAATTCGTCAAACACGAAAACCCCTTCCGGAATCCATGTTGTGCACTGCTGAGCAGATTAAATCTATTCGTGTGACATTCCAACGAATCTCTCACCAGCTTTTCAAGCAGTTTGACCACGACGCTAGTCAGACTAACTGGCCTATAATTGGCTGACAGACTCCTGTCGCCGTTTTTGAAGATAGGACAGATGACAGCCTCCTTCCATTCGGAAGGTAATGTACAGGTGTCAAGTGATTTCTGAAACAACATCTATCCAAGGAGGATGCGTCCGTGTGCTCCTTATATTATTGTCAGCAGCGTAGCTGACTTCATGTAGAGTAACGTCACGGGGTATTAAATGGACACCTATTGCCAGCCTCAGTAAGAATATACTCATTATGCCAAAACAACTAAACTGAGTAGAGGAAGTGCACACCGCAGTCCATAGGGCCCCACTATTTTTGCAAAGCAGAACTATGCCCACATATCAGCACAGACCTGTTCGACTGGCGATACACTAGGCTAGATAGGTCTCTTAGCAATATCACCAAGAAGGTAGGTCTTGGAGCCTCAAGACATATCATTAGAGGCCTGTTGCATTGGCCATAAAATAGCCTAGATAGCTCACTTAGCACTAGCAGCAATGGCGTACGTCTCGGAGCCTCTATACATATCAGCACAGACCTGCTGCACTGGTGATACAGTAGCCTACATAGGTCTCTTAGCACTAGCAGCATGGCGTAGGTCTCGGAGTCTCTATACATATAATTACAGGCCTGTTGCACTGGTGATAAAATAGCCTAGAAAGCTCTCTTAGCACTAGCAGCAATGGCGTAGATCTTGAAGCCTCAATACATATCAGCACAGACCTAGTGGATGGGTGTTATAATAGCCTACCTATGTCTTCGTCTACCCGTCCAGAGAGGGTGCCTAAAGCTCATTGCAAGAGCACCAAAAATGCCAATCAGTAGGCATCAATAGCTAGCTCTTTAACAGCACTGGGACAATGCGGAAATGGTGACATGCAAATGATAACAGAATTGTCAAGAAACGTATTGGCGCAGATAACATTTCCGGGAACGTTGTCGTTCAGACCCATTCAAAGTGCTCACGCAAATGTGCCGGACACGTCATATGCGTCACGTCAACACAGCGGATCACTAAGGAGTGGGGTAAAAGTAATGTACTTAAAGGAAACCATTGTGAACAAGGAATGCATGGGCTTGGAGGCCCAGTTAAACAGCAATTGGGCCATTCCTGCGAGGATTACAGAGCCACTGTCCGATTCATTTACCGAATGTTCCAATCAATGCCGTCAACCGAGCAGTTGCGTCGGGTTGGCAAGAGGGAAGCACACGGAAACGAAACAGGAGGTGGCCCTAAAAAGGGCCAAGTTTGCGTTCTCACAGGCTGGCCCTTAAGCAGTTAGGCAAAGTCGTAATCATCGGCTGCAGTGGTTTAATGACAATGGCACAGAACTTACTGTCTGGCAAGCAGATCATGAAAGTGCTTCTTAAAACGGTTTTCTTTCCAGCAAAGCGTTCATTTGCAGTGGAATCCAGATCTACACTGAGGATGCAGGTAACAATATATTATGACATACTCAAACGCAGGTTTGCGGACAGGCTGCAGCTCCGCCGAAGTGGTCGTCTCATTTTGTAAGCGCATAGGCATAGCGGGTGCGTTGTCCGTACTATGTGACACATATGCATAGCTGCAGCAGGGTACCGCGTCACAACCATCCGAAGTGTCTGAGCGGAGGTGAAAAGCTATATAAAAGCTCATGCAAAAGCACATATGCGTAAGTAAGCCTTTTTCAGAAATTGTTTCCACGAAACAAATCCTGTTCCACGCTCTGCAGGGCCTGTCGCAAATTGGCTAGCAATAATAACGTGACATTTCATCTACATGACACGGGCGAACGCAACCTGCGGCGTACATTAAGGACGTCGTCTCTTGTGACGTGTTTCCCGAATGCATTCTCGATGTACTGCTTTATGTCACACGTAGGGGTGTTGTATCGAAATAAGTCAGCAGCTTGATTGCATTCCTCCTCAGTAAGTCGCCTTCCGAAAAGAAACCGGTTGCATGGATGGTTGCGAGAGTTGGAACGTTATCACCTTTAGCTTACGGCCATCCAGAGCAACATTGACATGAGCACTGCAATCGGTGTCTCGGGAACTAAATAGGACGGTTAACATTATAAACCATATACTACACTCGCCGTATTCCTTTGCTCCTTGTTTTCCGGCACTTACAGCGCAGGCATTTATAAAAGATGCGAACATACCTCACAGCGAACAAAATTGAGGTTGTTTCGTTGCATAAATGACGCATACAGGGAATAGAATTCATCAAAGCTATGAAACGAATGTCCAACAAAGGCGCCCCCGGAGCCAGCCGCCATGGTTGCAATGCGAAATAACAGCCAAATACGACCTCTAACATTAGACCTCATTTAAAGTAGCGACTAAACTCATGTACATAGATATTAACCGTTTTTTGAAAAATACCAGACATCGTCGTATTTTAAGCTTTAAAATTGATGCGACTTATTTTTTTATGGCCCACATTTCTTGCAGTTCTATGGTTGCCACTACGTGACACCCAAAAATCATGGCGACCCAGAGCAAAATACCCGTCCAACTAACAGAGGGAATTAGAAGCCGCGAAAAACCGAAGGTGAAACCAGCCGTCAAGCGGCTTTGCCAGTTCAACATTAATGTTCAAAATGCTTTTCGGCAGTGTTGCAGGACGTGGTGGGTTTTCGCCTGGCAAGCGTTCTCCCTATAAAAAGCCACAAATGTCTGTTTAACAACCCTGCGACGTGGCGGATGTGACTCGCCACTGAATAAAGTCACAGCCCACAACTACATACTGGCAAGTCGACTAGATTCACATATCAACTCTTCTTGACACCGTTTCAACTATACACCATTGAACTTGGAGTATCATCGTGATACACAACAGTTTTAAACCTTGATCATGCCTAAGTTGGTGCGTCTCTATGAAACTGAGAATAAACTATCTATTTATTTATTTTGCCATAGACACACGACCAATTTTCTACTATTACTGTCACAGTTGCCATAAAATGTTTGTACAGTTGTACATATCTGATCATGCCTCCATGGGCGTGCCTCGCATAGTCGAGAATAAAGTATTTATTTATTTATTTATTTATTTATTTATTTACTATAGTTCACCGTAACCGTGGTAGCAGGTGCCCGAGGTTTCAAATTTCATAAATGGGTCTAAATTAGACCTAGGTTATTGGAAAGTAAATAGTACACTCAGCTAGTCAGAAAATGCAGAATAGCCACTTTAAGGTAATATCTAAAGAGTGATACAAATAAATTGAAGTGGAAATGCATATTTTGCTTACCTCACATGCTCCGATGTGATTACTTTTTTGAGAAACGACTGGGCACAATGGTTGGCGTACTTCGAGAAATAGGTGGAAAAGAACGTAAATGACTGTGGGAATAATATGTAAATAAAGGGATAAACGGATGTGGCGGGAATAGGCAAATAATCATGCCATATGCGCATACCTGTTTACATATGGGACTTGCTACGGAATGCGTATTTATAATGGAAAAGTAACGCGAAAGCGTCAGTTGCATATAGGAATGCCTGAGGAGCAGTTAGTTAAGTGAACTAAAGTGAAGGGGAAGTGAAGATGCATGTCGGTCCCTAGTCAATATGTGGTGGATAAATGCGCATAACGGCGGAATGAGCTTTCATAGGGTATATAAATGGTTGATGAAACCTTTATATATATATATATATATATATATATATATATATATATATATATATACAAAGTTGCAAAACTAGAATGCATATATTTGTAATTAAATATATGCATTCACTTTCAGCCTGCATTATGTATACATAAATGTACGCATTATTAACCTCAATCCCATATATATATATGGATATAGGTTAATAAGGCGTACATTTATGTATACAGAATGCAGTCTGGAAAGGAATGCATATATTTCATTACAAATATATGCATTCCTAATTTTGCAACCTCAACGTGATTAGAAATGGTATTGCTCATCCAATCTAACTATGCTTATATCTTTATGTAGGAATACATTTGTATGCGTGTGACGGTAATACTGATCATCAGTTCTATGCCATTTAAGGGGACGGCACGTTATTAGTCCCCACTATGATTACCTAATGCAAATCCCCGCAACTGGACGTCAGTAGACCAACGTATACATTCTTTTCATTACAGAGATAGAAGTGACCTTATTTGTACGTAAATGAGTAAATAATTAAGTACGTGGCTGCCAATTTTCATTGAGTTTAACCGGTATCTGTAATGGTACACATCAAGTTGTCAGGAGTAAAGTAAGTAGGTTACGCATTTCATTAATAAGCTAATACCGTGTTTTGATTAATCATAAGGAAAATTTATCACACCCAGTATTTGCGGAAGTTATAGGAAGCATAGGGAATAATAGGATGGCAAAACGAAGAAGGAAACAAGCCGAGGAACGTTTTGCGATGTTTTCATACAAGTAGCCCACATATATACGCAAGATTATAGGTAGGTTTATGTTCCTGCGAACGTGACGGGTACGTAGTAAGGCCGTATGATTGCCTCACGGGTGGCATTTGTTTGTGCACTGAACCGCCCTCCAGTGTTGGCCGCGATTGGTTGCACGAGCGATGCATGGAAAAGTATCATGTGTTCTATAGCATCGGTGTCATAAAGATCATTATACAGGTAGATATTTTTGTCTTCACTGCAGTAAAGGAACGGCGCTTAGTAAGCCTATGTATGTTCTACAGAGAGGCCTAATTATAACCTACAGCGACAGTTATGTTATCGGCGCCAGGATGCTACATGAACGGCCTTCACTTATGCTAATTGGGTTCCATGATATTTGCAGCCATCTGGGCTCTGGGGAAGCCTCATATTCTTGCTGCACATGTTTTGAGAGCTCCTTATTAGTAGTGCTATATTGGTCGCAGAGCATTGGTGTCGTTATCGAACCCAGCATAATCGCCGTTGTTTGAACGATTATCCTTAAATACGGGCGGGTACTAATACCATAATAGCCCAGCAGCGGCGGTATAGTAAGTATTGCTAACGCAAGAAAAAGGAATGCATCTGCACGCCCATATAGGTCGCATAGAGGGCATTATTGTTGCCAGGAGGGAAGCCACAGTGGTAACCTTAGGCATTAGGACAAAAAGAACGTAAGTCATGGGCTTTGTCAACGCTACTGATATAAATGGGAGTCACCTGGCTTTTAATTTGTTTCCGTCATTGCATGCAACTGCGTTGAATGCATTATGCTGAGTAATCGTGCTAATATGGAAATGGTAACGAAAAAGAGACACAAATGGTGCGCTGACGTCTGTACCGATTCCGAATATTCACGCCATCATGGGGAGCGCGTGATGCGCTCTTGACCCACAACGTGCGAACACTGAGGAATGGTAAATGGAGATTTATTCCGTAGCCACACATGAAAGCAATATGCATAGATGTAACGCGGGGTTAACTTACTCAATCACATGGAAGCGATGTAGCGCACCTCCCGATAGTGGAGTGTATGGTTCACATCATCAGTGTCCTAGACAAAATCACCAGGAAATGAAAGGTAACGTAATTCGGAGGTAAACATTTGATAATTTTTCATTGCGGTGCCACCCAACAACTGGAGAAGAGGGTGTATACCGGCGACTGACCCATCGAAGGTACAAATTGCACCATTGATAAAATTTTGGTCTGCCATTGTCAGCTACGTTGTCTAGAAGTTGATTTTGGAAATAGCATAGTGACCATAGCTGTCACATCGGAACCCCAGTAATGCTGTGGTTTGCAAACAGGCGGATAAGATAACCCACACCAGCGGCCGCAGACTGCAAACAAAAATGTTAGCGGTAAACAACTTGCTTACCGGCTGCTGTGAGAATGCACTGCACGCCTCTTGTATTGTTGCTCAAGGTTAATACGCAATGCTGGATGTCCATAAAAATGAAGTTTGGTCTCCGTTTGCAGTATTGAGTCACTGCAGCGTAGGTGAAGGTAACTTACCGGTTAATGCATGGGTTATCTTCTGTTCAGTTTTTGCTTTACAACTGTGTTTAGTAAAGACCAATGCATGGCGCTATGAATGATAAGTTGTAGCTAAAAGGTTTGTTAGTGAAGCGAAAAAGCGGGATTGTAGCTGCTGCGCTGTCGGAAAATCGAGCGGTAGGTTACGACAGCACTCGCACACAGTATTAATCAAGTGATTCTCC
Organism: Dicrocoelium dendriticum; assembly: GCA_944474145.2. NCBI lineage: Eukaryota > Metazoa > Platyhelminthes > Trematoda > Plagiorchiida > Dicrocoeliidae > Dicrocoelium > Dicrocoelium dendriticum. The sequence goes on along the minus strand of CALYDF020002099.1, from coordinate 38,089 downwards.
ACTGAATCCCTGACCAATTTCTCAAACAACTTAACTACTCCACTTGTTAAGCTGACAGGCCGGTAGTTCGCGGGCAGAACTCTGTCCCCCCCCCCCTTAAAAATGCGACAGATGATTGCCTTCTTCCATTCCGAAGGTAGGACACAGCTGTCGATTGACATTGTAAACACTCATGTAAGAGGGCCACTTAGCTCAGCAGCCGATTCATGCATAAGCTTCGGATGAATTGAATCAGGACCAGAAGCTTTGGAAGGATTTAGCCGTTGCAATAGCCCGAAGACTTTTGTCTCCGTTATGCTGATTTCAGTTAGGCAAGAATCCTCTGGAACTTTTGTGACCAGCTCAACCTGAGGTAGAGAGGCCTCATGAGAAAAGACACCAGTATACTGTTCGCTAAGCATACAGGCATTATCATAGTCGGTATGCCCATGGGTCCCGTCCGCTCGTAGTAAAGCCGGTATAGACGAGTTTGTACCGCTACGTCTCTTTACGTAAGCAAAGAACTTCTTTGGATTTGTTACCGCTGCGTTAGCCATATCCTCCTCGTACTGAAGACGAAGAGTTCTAAGATGATGCATACATTTATTGCTAACCGCTCGATAGCTTTCGTAGGTGCTGGTTGATGAAGCCGCTTGGTAAGTTAGCCAGCACTTAGAGCGCTTCCTGAGCAGGTATTTACCTGTATGATCTGTCCATGGAGGCTGCGCCCGTGTCACCCTTCTCTTAGTGAGTGGGATGTGGGGAGCAGAGATCTCGGTGAGGTATGCCTTAAATTTCTCCCAGGCTGTCTCGACGGTGACAGCCACGGTGATCGCACAACGCAAAACTGAAGCTTTGTCTCCCATTGCGTTAAAGTCTGCCCGCCAAATATTTGGACAAGCCTCAGCGGTAGCTTGATGACACTTAGTTAGAGCACATCGAAAGGATATGCAGACATGGTCACTGGCTCCTAGACGACAGTCGTAGGTAATATCACTTACGAAATCGTGTGACTTCGCAAAAATGAGATCCAAGGTAGACGGAATTTGGTTGCGCATATATCTTGTCGGGAGATCCAAGAACTGATGCAAAGGCAGTTGCAACACGGACATCAGGGAAACCCCTCTTTCTCCCGTGTCTCCGTCAACCACCTGTGCTGTGGATATAGCCATGGCTCCCCAAAATGGAAACCATGACAATGACACAAATGCAATTCCCCTCGTTCGTAAAATTCAACATGAAAGAGAAATGGGCTCAGCAATCAGCATCCTGTAACGGTGTAGCACTTTGTAAACCGTAAAATAGCAACTTACAGTTTCCCAGGAACGTCGCTACGCCTGCCATGAACACAAGGATACTGCACGTACCGGTACGGGTACTCATTAGGCCTTCGGTGTCTCCTCCCAAAGACGCTTCGTACGCAGCTAGTGCATCCAAGCAACCAGCCACCCAGTCGCATGATTCTATGACTGTGGCGCGTGGAGTAGGCACCCCCCGCCGCAGTGACTCTTACACTGATAGCAGTGTGATTTTTAGGAATGTCACGGAGTCCTTCGCCGCTCTTCCAAAGGAGCGAATGCTTGCTGACCTGCAATGGTTTAAGATTTGCATTTCTAAACTGCTACCGCCCGGGTTTCCTGGCGTAACTGTACGGAAACTCATTAGGCTTGGGTCCGTGCCGGTCGATGCTTCGGGCGTCAAACCCCGTCTACTGAGAGTGGTTCTTTCAACACCGGACGAGCGTAATACGCTTCTGCGTTTCGCTTTTAAACTCAAAGGTTCTGGGGTCAGTATGCAACCTGACCTCCCATTGACTGATAGGTTGAAATTGAAGGCCGCCATAAAGGACCTCAAAGCCCGTCGCGAGGCGGGTGAAACTGGTCTTCGATTGGTGGGTTTTCGGGTGGTGAGCCGGAGGTCTACTTCCGCCCTTTCAGAGCCCGTTCTGGTGGCACCCGATCCCCGGCTCACGATCCCAATTTGCTTAAAGTAGTCCTCAGCAACGTGCGTAGTCTGAGGAACAAGATGTGCGAGATTGGCACTCTTGTAGAAAGTTCCCGGCCAGACGTACTCGCTTTCACTGAGACGTGGCTGTTCTCCGATATCCTGGACAGTGAAATGTGTATGCCTGGTTATACCCTTCTGCGAGCTGATCGCGCCTCATGCTGTCGCGGAGGCGGAGTTGCTTTGTACGTCAAATCCACCTCGACTATTTTACGAACATATTCTTTCATTTCCCCTGATGTAACTGCCGAGGCGCTTGCGGTAGATGTTTGCGCTTCTTTCACGCAATTCAAAATTGTGTTAGTATACAGAAGCCCCGAAAGTACGTCAAGCAGGCTCATTGATTTCATTCGTACTCATACGACAAATAGATGTCTTGTTATGGGTGACTTTAATGTTCCTGAGGTTGATTGGCGCAATTTCTGCACTGCAGCGACTGGACGTTTTTCAAATGATCTCCTTGACCTATCCTTACAAGCATCCCTTCATCAGTTTGTACAAAGCCCAACTAGGTTCATGGAGGGCCAAAAGCCTTCCATTTTAGACCTCATCTTTGCGAAATCGCTGGACTTTGTACGAGATGTAGTGTATGCTGCTCCCTTGGGCTCTAGTGATCACGTCTGCCTCTTATTCAAATGCGCCTTAAGTCGGGGACGTGAAGAGTGTATGGTCAGAAGGCCAAATATCTGGCGTGCTGATTTTCAAGCCATCAGGGCCAAGGCTGCAAATCAACTCTGTATCATGTCAGAGGATGACACCGTCCAGGTTGCTTGGGACAAGTTCAAATCCTTTCTTTGCGAGATTTCCCTCCCCCACATTCCAATCTCAGCGAGGAATAAAGTAGGGGCAAAGCCCCCTTGGTTTGACTCTGAGGCGCGCAGGATGCTCAGTAGGCGATCCAGGTGTTGGAGGACTTACGTATCAGCTCCCTCAGAAAGTACCCATCATCGCTACCGAAGCGTGCGAAATGCATGTAAACAACATCTGCGGGCCGCACGCTTGAGATATGAACTAGCGCTAGCTCGATCTGCATCAACAAACCCGAAACGGTTTTTTGGCTATGTCAAACGGAGATGCAATGCAAATCCGCCTATCCCTGTGCTCTTTGGACCTGACGGCACTGAAGTATCAACCGATCAGGCCAAGGCCTGCTTACTTGCAGAACAGTATGCTAGGTCGTTTGTTCATGAATCTCCATTGCCTAATATCCAATTGCAAGCAAAGATACCCTTAGACTCCTTTCTGATGGACCTTTCCATCTCGGAAGCTCAGGTACTCAATCTCCTGCGTGACCCTTTTCCCACAAAAGCTGCCGGGATAGATGCCCTCCATCCCAAACTTTTGTACGAGCTGGCTGGGTTCCTGTGTAAACCGATTAAGTGTATCTTTGAGAAGTCTCTTCGTAGCTGCTCCCTACCTGCTGACTGGAGAGATGCTATCGTGTGCCCTATTTTCAAAAAGGGTGATAAGCACTTACCTGAAAATTATAGACCGGTTAGCCTAACAAGCGTACTGGTGAAAGTATTAGAGAAGCTTGTAAGAGATGCTCTGGAAAAGCACTTAGCTAAGTTCAGTTTGCTCAACCCGTCTCAACATGGTTTCCGCAGAGGCCACTCCTGTTTGACTAACATGTTGGTAGCCCGAGAGTGCTGGGCTGAGGCTGTGGACCAAGGACAGGCGGTGGATGTTTTGTTCATCGACTTTTCTAAAGCCTTTGACACTGTACCGCATTGCCGTCTTTTGTTTAAACTAGAATCCTACGGCGTTTCAGGTCAGGTATTGAAGTGGATTTCGGCTTTCCTGGAAGGAAGGCAGATGAGCGTCCGAGTGGGTTCCGGGCTGTCTTTCAGACAAGCCGTTCTGAGTGGTGTTCCTCAAGGGTCGGTTCTCGGACCTCTACTGTTTGCATTGTATGTCAATGACCTCCCTGAGAAGCTTAAGGTACCATCCCTTATGTTTGCGGATGACTTAAAATTTTGGAATACAGTGAGCGGTTCTGTTGGGCCCACGGCTTTACAGACAGCTCTGGACAAGCTTTGGGAGTGGTCAGAATTGTGGCAGCTGCCAGTCAATCTTGCAAAGTGTTCGGTCCTGCGCATAGGATCAAGCACTCCCACAACTTCTTACGTACTTGGCGGAAATGTATTGCGTCAAGTGACTGAACAAACTGACTTGGGTATCTCGTTATCCTCTGACTTCAAATCCAGCGAGAACTGGATAAATGCTACCCGTAAGGGTTTCCGAATGCTGTGGATGATCCGCAGGTCATTCGGCATTATAACAAATGAAATGTTCGTTATATTGTTCTCAGCCTTCGTCAGGCCATACTTGGAGTACTGCGTGCAGGCCTGTCCTCCATGCTTGGTACGCGATAAGATGACACTTGAACGAGTTCTGAGGGTTGGTACGAAAATGGTACAAGGATTGAGGCATCTCTCGTATCCCGATAGGCTGCTCAGGTTGCAGATGTTTTCGCTGCACTATAGGCGCCTTCGGGGAGACCTGATTCTTACGTACCGTATATTGACCAACAAGATTGGGCCTGATCTAACTGGACTGTTCCAGCCGGCTCAGATGTCATCTCTTCGTGGTCACCCTCTGAAGTTGCATAAGCCTAGATCTGATCACGTTAGAGCTGACGTTCGGTTGTCACGCAGGGTCATCGACTCATGGAACGCACTACCCAGCGAAGTAGTGTTAGCACCAACGGTGAAGGAGTTTGAACATCGACTCGACGCCCTTGGGTTACAGTTTCAGACCTTTCCGTTTAGTTCTTAACTTTTACATCTATTTCCTTGGCTCCTCACATCTATTACTATTATTGTCTTAACCACACATTCTCTCCTGTACTACAATTACCATTATTTTGTTTTTGTTGGTTCCCTTCTCTTAACCTTTATTCTATTCACGTGGCCGGTACAGTGGGGACTGCTAGTGCAGGCCGCGTGGGCATTGATTGGTTGACCGTTATGTGATTCGTGTGTATTGATTTGGCTCCTCTCGGCTCCAAACCGCTCCCGCGAACTCCATCCTGGTTCAACGACGCATTGAAGAAGGAACACACATGGGAATTCTCCTACCGTTCCTGTCCAAATTGAACTTGAACTTGAACCCCGTCCACTTTTGCCGTTCATAATGCTGTGGAATCACAGCCGTATGCTTGCAAAAAGCTGCAGCAGTCGCAACTTTCTTTACATCGGACTCAACCTCATCAAGTTTCCGATAATATTACGCACCAAAAGGCAGAATCTTTCAGATTGATCCACCATGATGACAGTTACAAATGTGGCGCCAAGTGATTTCCAATACGCCTGTAGTCTGTCACAACAACTAACTATGCGAACCACATTAACCGTCTTCAATACAAAACATACACCAGGTTAACATGTATATACTACATATATATGCAAACCGCCATTTAATGGCAACCTCTCCAGTTGGCCCAGCATACCTACGGAACCGAACCCGTGGCTAGGCAAATCTCAGATGTGCGAGTCCCGGTCCGCTATTGGCGGGAAAGGGTTTCGCTTCCATTGTCCTCGGTGACAGCCAAGATAGTTTGAGTAGCTGCACAGAATATTCATAACTTTGGTGGTATTAACGTGTTCGCCTAGCCCTCCTTGGACGTGCACTAGGGTCTTTCCCTAGAGAGACATTTGTCCGTCTCTATAGCACTTTAGTACGTCCGCTGCTGGAGTACAACATACTTGTCCAGCCGCCGTACCTGAAGAAGGTCGAGGCCATGCTGGAAACTGTACAGCGCAGAGCCACTAAGAGAGTGGACGGACTATCCCACTTCTCGTATGAGGAGCGTCTGGCGGCCCTTAACCTCTTCCCGTTGAAATATCGCAGGCTTCGTGGCGACCTTATCTTAGCTTATTCCGTCCTGACTAATAACAGACACCCAAACGCAGGATTGCTGGTCCGCGCCCGTACAGATCATCTTCGAGGGCACTCACTCAAACTGATGACTCGTAGCAGTCGCCTTCTGTGCCGAAGAAACAGTTTCAGTGTGCGTACTGCCTTCGCTTGGAACGCCCTCCCCGAAACTGTTGTCTCAGCGCCCAATACGGAGGCCTTCAAACAGCGCCTAGACGCTTGGCTCTTACCTCGCTGGTCTTCAACGTTGTTAAGATCTGGCCATTTGCCAAGCTAACACGTGGCGCTTCCATCATTTTGCTTCTATTCAACTTTGCCGAATTTACCTACACCACTCTCTTGTTCCAGGTATCCACGTTCCCACAGTCAACTCGCTGAATTCTGGTGCTGAACACCACTACTGCGTCGAGAACCATAACATCTGGTACCTACCGAAGAGATCAGGACCTTGCCGTAAGATCCCGAGGCAGAACCACCGAAAAGCTACGCTTACTCGTTCTGCGCAAACCCGTCTGGAACGATAGGATGAATCCCGTAAGTGTTCCTTCTTGAGCGGGTCGTCGATCCAGGGGTTGATAAGGGTGCTCCGACTTCTTGATGGGTCTAAAAGGAAAACACCCGAAAAACACCCTGGTCCACCAATTTAATGCCCACGTTCCCAACATTAGCTGTCCCAGCTGTGTCAGTTACGTGAAGTAAGTAAGAGAGGAAGGAGAATCGAAGGTAAGAGAGTAGGGGAAATCAGTTAAACGAAGAGAATAATACCAATGACGAGGAAAAGCAAAGAAAATAGAGTCGAAGTATGAAGATGGGAATTTGTCAGGAAAACGGAAAGGTTTCGTGTTGCCACCCAAGAGCATCTAGTTAACGCTCAAACCCCTTAACCGTAGCTTCCTTGACAACATTTTCAGGATGCAGGTTCCAGCGCTCGATGACTCGGCGCGATAAGCGTGTCTCGGCTCTAACTCGATCGGACCGCGGTTTGTCCAGCTTCATACAATGCCCGCAGAGACCAGATAATCTAGCAGGACTAAATAGCATGGACAAATCAGGGCCAACCTTCCCAGTCAAAATACGGTAGGTTAGGATTAGGTCCCCTCTAATTCTTCGATAATGCATTGACTGCATTCCCAAACTAAGTTGGCGTTCGGGGTACGTTTGCCCTCGTAATCCCTTGACCAACCTAGTACCAAGAAAACTGATTCCCAGACCCAAATGAAATCTGTTCTCAACAAAGTCAACGAGTTGGAAAAGTTGATCAAGGACAGTACGTCACCACAGCCTCAGATCTCTGGCCGCGCTCTTCCACCCTCTCGTGAAAGATGCCTTATCATTGTGAACGCCCCAGAATCCACCAAGCACACCTCTGCAGAAAGGATGCTGGATGACCAAGGGTTCCTTGAACGAATGATTTCCATCTTATTCGATGAAGGTGAATTAGGTATAAACATTATCTCTGCCTTCCGCCTGGGCAGGAAGCAAGAGGATCCTTCCAAGGTACGCCCCCTCAAGATCGTATGCCAAAGCGAAGAGGAATGCCGACGCATCCTCCGACGAACCCCACGTTTGAAAGGTGAGCCTTTTTACGTCCTGAGAGATCTTTCTCCGGAAGATCGCATTAGATGAAAACAGCCGTTGATGAGCTCCGTTCCCGCCGAGCGAATGGTGAGACAGACCTCCACATTGTGGATTTTCGCGTAATCCGGAGAACCCCGAGAACCCGGTGGAGGCCAATTCTCCTCAACCCAGGACAGTAAAGCACGAGAATGGACTGCGTGTAATTGTTGCAAATATACGCAGTCTGAGAAATAAACTTGATGAGGTACAGATGCTTGCGTCAGATACTTGCCCAGACTTGATGGCCTTTACCGAAACTTGGCTTTTTGCAGACATCATAGATTCAGAGGTTTCTATCCCCGGATACAGTCTTTGTCGAGCCGACCGCCTTGGAGGTAGGCCCGGTGGCGGCGTTATACTTTACTGGAAGGCCGAACTCAAGGCCCACTTGGTTGCAGCTACTAGTGGTCACCATGGTGATCTGGATGCCCTGTGTTGCCGTATTCATGATGGATGCAGATCCTACACTATTGGTGTTGTTTACAGAGCGCCATCGGGATCCGGAGTTCATTTGCTCAATTCGATCAGGAAGCACTGCGCGTGAAAGGACAGTCTTATCGTGGGGGATTTTAATGCCCCTAATATCGTCTGGGACCTACTTCTCTGTGGTCGTCCACCTGATTCTTTTGATGCTACTTTACTTGAGACTGTTATCGATTGTAATTTGTATCAACACCTCACCATGCCAACCCGCATTGTTGCCGACCAAACGCCAAACATTCGGGACCTTGTGCTCACCCCAGCTCAGTCAGATGTCACGAACCTAACAGTTCTTCATCCCATCGGCAAAAGTGATCATTGTGTCGTTTCATTCCAATGGACACGTCGCCTCACGATCCATAGCCAGGGTGGTTGTCGTCGGAACTTTTGGCAAGCGGATCCTCTCCGTCTGAGAACAGCCGCAAGCGCTATGGACTGGAGTATTCCTGATCCCATTACCCTTGATGATGCGTGGAACCTTGTGCTCTCCAAAATGACTTCTCTAATTGAGCAGGTCGTTCCTTTCTCCCGTAGAAAGTGCTTCAAGAGGGGTCCACCTTGGATTGACAGTGAATTGAGATCTCTGATAAACAGAAGACGCAAATTGTGGGATCGTTTTAGGCAATCTCAAACAGAGTTCGATTACTCTTCCTACAAGACCACCAGAAATGCTTGTGTCGCGTTGAAGCGACAGAAACGTCAGCAATATGAACTATCATTAGCAGCACATTCCAGAACGACACATAAAATGCTTTTCTCTTATCTAAAACGAAGTACCAGGGCTGGCAGTGGCATCCCCACCTTGTGTTCCTTTGAACCTCGAAATTTACTTTACGAAGACGCTGATAAAGCCAGTCTTTTGGCCTAGCAGTACGTTTCTGTCTTCACGAAAGAAACTCCCGCCTGCGACAACACTGTGTCCAGTTTTCCTTATGAGTTGGATCAAGTAGACATTAACCTCAATGCTGTGGTTAAACTTCTCCTTGATTTAGATCCGCATTCTTCACCCGGCCCGGATGGCTTGCACCCCCTGTTCCTTAGGATTGTGGCGCAGTACATCGCCCCTCCTATCTGTCAGGTATTCCGTCTTTCTTTTGAAGCTGGGCGTCTCCCGTCGGCTTGGAAAGTGGGCATTGTAAAACCCATTTACAAAGGAGGGAACAGGCAAGATCCAGCCAACTATCGTCCTATCTGCTTAACCTCGATATTATGTCAAGTTATGGAGCGGATCTTGAAGCAGACTCTTCATCTCTACCTCGAGAACTGAATCTCTTCTCTTGTGCACAGCATGGTTTTCGAAGGGCACGCTCATGTACCTCGAACTTACTAGTTGCTAAGGAGAAATGGGCGAAATCGCTAGATTCCGGCAAACGCTTGGACGTTGTGTTTGTGGATTTCAGCAAAGCTTTCGACCGGGTCCCGCACCAACTACTTTTGCTTAAACTCCGAGGAATCGGCCTTGCCGAGAACCTTCTCTCCTGGATCTCTGATTACCTTCGCGACCGCACGATGCAGGTGCAAGTAAACGATACATTTTCCGCCCCTGTTCTCATGACTAGTGGAGTCCCACAAGGTTCGGTCCTCGGCCCTGTGCTGTTCAACATCTTCATCAGTGACTTACCGTCCACACTCTAGAAGGATTGCCTAATCTACGTGAACGACCTGAAGCTACGGTTGGAGGTATCAAGTATGGAAGATGCTGACAGGATGCAATCGACACTCGACCTGCTACATGACTGGTCAATTAAGTGGCAGTTGCCAATGAATCATGAGAAGTGTTCAGTTCTCCCAGTTGGTGCGCCTGTCCCATTTGGAATCTATCATATTGGTGGTTCCTCGCTCAGAAACGCCACTCAGGGGAGGGATTTGGGAGTGATACTTTCGCCTGACTTCAACTCTAGTGAAGATACCAAGAAAATGGTCGCTGCGGCCTACATGATGTTTCACTCTATACGCAGAGCTTTCTCTCGTCTGACCCCGTGACTTACGACTCCTGTTTACTTCACGTGTGCGCCCGCTTCTCGAATACGGGCCACCTGCCGCCTACCCTCGTACGAAATTCGAATGTGATATGATTGAAAAGGTTCAACGGCGTGGATCCAAATCTGTGGCTGAGCTGCGGGACCTGTCCTATTCTCTCCGACTCAAACAACTGAACCTCTTTTCCCTGGATTACCGTCGTCATCGCGGAGATTTGATCTTCACCCGACGTATTCTTAGAGGAGAGTTGGGGAGGGAATTACAGTTCTTTCATCTCAACACAGAGAGTTCAACAAGAGGCCACAGTTTGAAACTGTTCAAACCGAGGAGTGATCGAGTGCGATCCAGCCTGGCTTTATCCACTCGCGTTGTGAATGACTGGAACCGCCTTCCGGAGTCCATCGTCGTTGCCGAGACCGAGGAACGTTTCAAGCATTTATTGGACTCTCACTTTAGTTTACGGGGATCCAGCTGTTTCCAATGCAGCTTCAGTGCTTCTCTGTGGGACCTTGTTCCGCAATGACGCAGGCTATCTCCGAAACGATCGGGAAGTGACGGAGCTGACAAAGGAACTTCCTTCTGCTCTCTATCATTCAATGATTCAATGAAATGGTAAATACTAGTGAAGTGTGAACGGCTGTATTATGGAGCAAATAGGCCTTAATGCTATTGTTTCATGTATGTAAAGCTTAAGCATACATGAACCTACTAGTAAGAGTAACTTACTTGCTTGGATAAAAGTATATATATTCCTTGGGACCTAAAAGCCCGGCGCTTTCTCTTTTTTACTTCACGTAACCGACCCAGCAGGGACTGCTAGGGCAGGATACGTGGGCATTAATTGGTTTAACAGGGTGTGATGCGGTCTTTGTTTTAGGTCCATCAGTATTTCAAAGTTCGCCAAGTTCGCCGTATGAAGATCGCCTAAAGAGCCTGGGGTTGTTTTCCCTTGAACGGCGTAGACTGAGAGGCGATCTGATAGAAACATTTAAGATCATGAAGAGCTTCAGTGCCATCGTGCCCTCTGATTTATTTGAGCTGGCTGATTCTGAACGCTTGCGTGGACATCGCTTGAAGCTCAAACAACAGAGAGCTAGACTGAACGTCAGGGCTAAGTTCTTCTAAAATCGTGTAGTGCGCAACTGGAATAAGTTGCCTTCGGAACTAATGGATTGTGAGACTGTGGTTGCCTTCAAAGCAGGCCTAGACAGGTGCTGGCCGCGTATTTTTCCGGAATTAATATAATCCTATCCAATTTATTCGCATTGTTATCCGATGTTGATCCTTGTAAAAGCAAAGATTGCTCTCGCTTTGCTTCATTTCTTTTGCAGAGGCAAGGAGAGGCGATCAAATGTCGAAGTGCCGGGGGCTCTGGTTCGCTTACCGGTACAAGAAGCTGGACGCTCGTTAGGCGGAAGCCTGTATCGTCCACGGATTTTGACCTGACCTGACCTGACCTGGTTCAACGACCCGCCGAAGAAGGAACACTCACGGGATCTATCCTATCGTTCCAGTCCCGCTTGAACTTGATTCTCACTTACCGTATCTTAACGGGTACGATCGGTCCAGTCTTGTCCTGGCTGTTTAGTCACGCCAAGCTGCCTAGTCACCGAGGTCACCCGTTGAAGCTGCACAAACAGCGTTCTGACCGGGTAAGGACGGAAACTCGCTTGTCGCGTCGAGTTATTGAACGTTGGAACTCGCTTCCAGCGCACGTGGTTAGGGAGTCTACGGTAGAGGGTATCGAGCGTTAATTAGATGCTCTAGGGTGGCAGTACCAAACCTACCCCTTCTCCTAACCGACTTGTATCTTCAACTTTCCCTTCGTTCTTTTTTAATCTTCTTCTCACCTTGGTATTATCATTATTTAGCTGACATTCCTCCTTTTCTTTTCTTAACTTACCCTTCACTCTTTTACTTCACATAAACCGGCCCGGCAGGGACTGCTGGGCAGGAAAATGTGGGCAGTAATTGGTTGGACAGGTTGTGATGCGGTCTTTGTTTTAGGCTTTTCAACATCTCAAGCAGACCTGTCAATTCCCGATCCAACGATACGCAAAAGAAGGAACATTCACGGGATTATCCTATCGTTCCGGTCCCAACTGAACTTGAACTTGAACTTGAGCCAGGTCTCCGATTGGTGGGTTTTCAGGTGGTCAGCCGACGGTCCTTTTCCGCCCTGCCAGAACCTATACTACTTGCGCACGACCCAGGGCTGGTCGTGCCCAAGCCCTCCAAGTAGTACTTAGTAATGTGCGTAGCCTGTGGAACAAGGTGCACGAGTTGGGTCTACTTGTAGACAAATCTCGTCCAGATATACTTGCTTTCACTGAAACGTGGCTGTCTGAGGAAATCACAGATGGCGAAGTATATCTGCCTGGCTACGCACTGTTCCGCGCTGACCGCTCCATTGGCAGTCAAGGGGGTGGTGTAGCTCTTTATGTGAGTTATCACATCGACGTATTGAGGACCAGCGTTTTTCAGTCTCTCGACAAATCTGTTGAGGCTCTAGCAGTTTTGGTTTGCGCTTCCTCGGTTCAGGTTACGGTTGTGTTAGTGTATAGAAGCCCTATGAGCACCTCAAACGGAATCATTGAGTTTATACGCACTCACCGCGAACAAGTGACTGGTGCTGGGAGACTCCAACCTCCCAGAGGTTTGTTGGGATGATCTATCTTGCAGTTCGACTCTGGAATCGTTCGGTACAGAACTGCTGGACTTGACGCTGCAGGTACCACTACACCAGTTCGTGGACCTCCCCACTAGGTACATGAGCAATCAGCAACCGTCCATTTTAGATCTTGTTTTTGATAAGTCACTTGATTTTGTAAATGACATTAAATGCGACTCGCCTCTTGGCGCTAGCGATCACGTTTGCTTGTTTTTTCAGCGTGCTCTTATCAGGTCTTGCCAAGTTACTACCAGTTGGTATCCGCACATTTGGGCCGCGGACTTCCAAGCGATGCGGCGTAAAGATAGGTCATCGTCTTGTGTGATATCTGAGACCGATACTGTTCACATAGCCTGGGAAAAACTTAAGGCTCACCTCGTAGACATTTCTGCGCCACACATCCCACTGGTAAAAGAAGGGAATCGAGAGCGCAGCCTCCGTGGATAGATCGCGGGGAAGGGCCTGCTAAAGAAGCGGTCTAGATGCTGGCGAGCATACCGAACAGCTCCGTCGAACAGCACGTTTGACAAGTATCGGTTGGTTCGAAATGAGTGTAAGCTACATCTTAGGTTGGCCCGGCTTCAGTATGAAAAGGGCTTAGCTGATATTGCCTGGCAAAATCCTAAGAAATTCTTCGCTTACGTTAAAGGACGCTGTGGTGCAAACTCGCCTATACCACCATTGCTTCGAGGAGATGGGACTCATGCCTATAGCGACTATGACAAGGCATGCGTGCTTGGTAAGCAGTACTCAAGCGTCTTTGTCCGCGAAACAAATACGCCATGGAAAGAATTAGCTTCAAGAGTCTCTGAGGACGGTTGTCTGGATAAAATTCCTGTAACTGAGTCCCAAGTTCTCCGGTTGCTAAGAGAGTTAAATCCAACTAAGGCTTCCGGGCCAGATTCCGTTCATCCAAAATTGTTGCATGAATTGGCAGTGGAACTCAGTGGACCTCTGACTTGTGTGTTTCAGAAGTCACTCAACAGCTGTATCTTGCCTACCGAATGGAAGGAGGCTGTTGTCTGCCCGATTTCCAAGTGCGGTGACAAAGACCTACCGGCTAATTACAGGCCTGTCAGCTTGACTAGCATGGTCGTTAAGTTACTTGAAAACTTAGTACGAGATATAGTGGAGAACCATTTTAATGTTTAACCTGCATAGCGTTGAGCAACATGGTTTTCGCAAAGGATTTTCGTGTCAGACGTACTTGCTGGTAGCTCGTGAGAGCTGAACTGAAGCCGTAGACTGTGGGCATGCGGTGGATGTGGTGTTCATTGACTTCGCCAAGGCCTTTGACACTGTCCCCATTCGCGACTCTCACTGAAGTTGAGGTCGTGTGGAGTAGCTGGTCGCGCTCTCCAGTGGGTGTCAGCTTTTCTGGATGGACGGGAACAGTGCATTCGTCTGGGAAGTAGTCTCTCGTTTCGACAAGCTGTATTTAGCGGCGTTCCGCAAGACTCTGTCCTAGGTCAGCTGCTATTTTCTGTCTACATGAATGACTTGCCGGAGGAGCTTGAGGTACCATCATTCTTATTTGCTGATGACCTAAAGCTCTGGAATATTGTTGATATCCCTGGAGGTCCTGTGACTCTTCAACGGGCTCTGTATAGACTCTGGGAATGGTCTGCCTTGTGGTTGCTACCCATAAACTGGACAAAGTGTTCCGTGCTGCTTATTGGAGCGTCTGCTTCCTCCAAAATTATGTGCTGGATGGGAGTGAACTTCCTCACGTGACTCATCAGGTTGATCTAGGTGTCGTCCACTGTTCCACACTACACTCTGGCGACAACTGGAAGCAGGCGGCTAGTAAAAGGTTCCGGATGTTGTGGTCTATCCGTCGTTCTTTTGAGACCCTAACCGCTGATGTGTTTGTGAAGCATTTCTCAGTGTTTGTGCGACCCCACCTAGAATATTGCGTCCGGGCCTGTCCATTATGTCTTGTCCGGGACAAAATGGCACTGGAAAGGGTGTAGCGTGTCGGTGCTATGTTGGTCAAGGGATTACGAGGGCAAACGTACCCCGAACGCCTACTTAGTTTGGAAATGCAGTCAATGCACTATCGAAGGATTAAAGGGGACCTAATCCTAACCTACCGTATTTTTACTGAGAAGGTGGGACCTGATTTGTCCTGTCTATTTAATCCTGCTAGATTATCTGGTCTTCGCGAGCATTGTATGAAGCTGGACAAACCGCGGTCCGATCGAGTCAAAGCGGAGACACGGTTATCACGTCGAGACATCGAGCGCTGGGACTTGCTTCCAGAACATGTTGTCAAGGAATCTACGGTTAAGGGGTTTGAGCGTCAACTAGACGCTCTTGGGTGGCAACACGAAACCTTTCCTTTTTCCTGACAAATTCCCATCTTCATACTTCGATTATATTTTTCTTTACTTTTCCTCGCCAATGATATTATACTTTTCTTTTTATTGATTTCCCCTACTCTTTTACCTTCGCTTTTTCTTCCTCTCTTGCTTTTTAAATCCCGTTTTACATCCTGTTTTGCCTTTTTATTGTAGTCGTTTTACGCTCGTAGACATGTTTTTAAATTCTGCTCTGTTTTCCACTTCAACATGGTCGTCTCGCGAAAAACCGAGGCGGATGCACCCCTTTCGTCTTCGTTTGATGAGTCAAATGCAGCTTGCAGAAATTCTGCCTGTTCAAGGCCAGTCACGTATTCATCTGGTGGTATGCAGTGTGATGTTTGCTCTCGTTGGTATCATAAAAGTTGTACCGGCCTCCGAGCGATTCAGTACAAGTTCAAGCGGGACTGGAACGATAGGATTATCCCGTGAGTGTTCCTTCTTCGGCGGGTCGTTGAACCAGGAGTTAGCGAACTTTGAAATACTGATGGACCTAAAACAAAGACCGCATCACACCCTGTCCAACCAATTGATGCCCACGTATCCTGCCCTAGCAGTCCCTGCTGGGTCGGTTACGTGAAGTAAGAAAGAGAAAAAAGTAAACGCAGAAGGCAAAAGAGTAAGTGGTAAGAGCTAAGCAAGTGGAAAACCAAGATATTTGAGTCAATAAAAAAAGAACTGAAAAGTGAAGGTGAGTTGGCTAGGAAAAAGGAAAGGTTTGCTGTTGCCACCCAAGAGCATCGAGCTGGCGCGCAAAACCCTTAACTGTAGATTCCCTAACCACATGATCTGGAAGCGAATTCCAGCGATCTATAACTCGGCGCGATAGACGAGTTTCCGTCCTAATCCTATCAGACCGTGGTTTATGCAATTTCAGTGGGTGACCGCGGAGACTAGGTAACGTAGCGGGACTAAAAAGCCCTGACAAGTCCGGGCCAATCTTACCCGTCAAAATACGATAAGTGAGAATCAGGTCCCCTCTTATCCTTCGGTAGTGCATGGAGTACATACCCAAACTGAGCCAGCGTTCAGGATACGTCTGTCCCCGTAGACCCTGCACTAACCGAGTGCCCACTCGTAACACCCTCTCCAAGTCCATTTTGTCTCGGTTAAGACATGGTGGACAAGCCTGAATACAATATTCCAGGTGGGGTCGGACGAATGCCGAAAATAGCTTCACAAACAACTTGGCCGTTAAGATTCTGAAAGAGCGGCGGATAAACCACATCATACGAAACCCTCGACAAGCAGCCTTCTTCCAGTTGTCTCCAGAATGAAGTGCTGATGCATGTACGACTCCTAAATCAACATGCTGAGTGACAACAGGGAGTTCACCACCGCCGACAACATATCGGGTGGCAGGATTTGCAGCTCCGATTCGGAGAACAGAGCACTTCGCCCTATTTATGGGCATCAACCATAAGGTAGCCCATTCCCAGAGCCTATCCAAGGCACGCTGAATTGCCTCAGGACCCCCCGGGATGCTATCATCCAGTGAAAGCCTTCTGTTTAGATGTGCTTATTTTTGCGCTCAGAAAGCGAAGCTCCCGGCTTTCACCTGTGCTGAATTCAAAGCACTAGCGTCCAGATTCACAGTTGTCGAGAAGGCATTAGCCTCACTTGCCTCGCTCAACTCTAAAGTGGATTTGGTTATGAAATCCCTGAATATTGCGAAGGTGGACGCTGTAACGGACTGTCCTTCTGCTGTCAGTCCAACCGTTGACGAGGCGTTCATCCTACCGGACGCTCCAGTTCACCTGGATATAACTGACACAGATGCCTCGGACGGCATTGTTGACCCGCCCCAAATGGAAGGCGAGTCTCGGGCTCCTGGGCCATTGAAGAATAAGCGTAAGAGGGCAAGGAAAGCGCGCAAACCGTCCGCCTCCAAACCGGAAGGTGACAAAATGCTCAAGAAACAAGCGCCTGATTTGGAAACACCACCTGGTGTTGCACTTCCCTCAGTGCGACAAGAGGTGCCGTCGCCTTCGGTCCCACCGATTCCTGTCAAACAACCAGGTGGCATGGATGGTAGAGCATGTGGTGTAAATACACCTCGTCGAGGTGATTCTTACACAGATAGCAGTGTGATTTTCAGAAACGTCACTGAATCCACTGCCGCTCTTCTCACCGAGCGCATGCTTGATGATCTTGGTTGGCTTAAAGTTTGCGTCACCAGGCTTTTACCACCAGGTTTCCCTGGCGTTACTGTCAGGAAGCTCATCAGATTGGGGAACGTTCCGGTTGGTCAACCGAATCCTCGACCCCGTCTGCTTAGGGTGGTCCTCACCACCCCAGAAGAGCGCAGGGCCTTACTGAGATTTGCCTTCAAGCTCAAAGGTACCAACGTTAGTGTGCAACCAGACCATCCGTTAGTGGATAGGTTAAAGTTAAAGAAAGCCATCAGAGAACTAAAAGCCCGGCGTGCAGCTGCCGAGCAAGGTCTCCGATTGGTGGGTTTTCAGGTGGTCAGCCGGCGGTCGTTTTCCGCTTTGCCAGAACCTATACTACTTGCGCACGACCCAGGGCTGGTCGTGCCCAAGCCCTCCAAGTAGTACTTAGTAATGTGCGTAGCCTGAGGAACAAGATGTGCGAGGTGGGTCTGCTCGTAGACAAATCTCGTCCAGATATACTTGCTTTCACTGAAACGTGGCTGTCTGAGGAAATCACAGATGGCGAAGTATATCTGCCTGGCTACGCACTGTTCCGCGCTGACCGCTCCATTGGCAGTCAAGGGGGTGGTGTAGCTCTTTATGTGAGTTATCACATCGACGTATTGAGGACCAGCGTTTTTCAGTCTCTCGACAAATCTGTTGAGGCTCTAGCAGTTTTGGTTTGCGCTTCCTCGGTTCAGGTTACGGTTGTGTTAGTGTATAGAAGCCCTATGAGCACCTCAAACGGAATCATTGAGTTTATACGCACTCACCGCGAACAAGTGACTGGTGCTGGGAGACTCCAACCTCCCAGAGGTTTGTTGGGATGATCTATCTTGCAGTTCGACTCTGGAATCGTTCGGTACAGAACTGCTGGACTTGACGCTGCAGGTACCACTACACCAGTTCGTGGACCTCCCCACTAGGTACATGAGCAATCAGCAACCGTCCATTTTAGATCTTGTTTTTGATAAGTCACTTGACTTTGTAAATGACATTAAATGCGACTCGCCTCTTGGCGCTAGCGATCACGTTTGCTTGTTTTTTCAGCGTGCTCTTATCAGGTCTTGCCAAGTTACTACCAGTTGGTATCCGCACATTTGGGCCGCGGACTTCCAAGCGATGCGGCGTAAAGATAGGTCATCGTCTTGTGTGATATCTGAGACCGATACTGTTCACATAGCCTGGGAAAAACTTAAGGCTCACCTCGTAGACATTTCTGCACCTCACACCCCACTGGTAAAAGAAGGGAATCGAGAGCGCAGCCTCCGTGGATAGATCGCGGGGAAGGGCCTGCTAAAGAAGCGGTCTATATGCTGGCGAGCATACCGAACAGCTCCGTCGAACAGCACGTTTGACAAGTATCGGTTGGTTCGAAATGAGTGTAAGCTACATCTTAGGTTGGCCCGGCTTCAGTATGAAAAGGGCTTAGTTAATATTGCCTCGCAAAATCCCAAGAAGTTCTTACGTTAAAGGATGCTGTGGTGCAAACTCGCCTATACCACCATTGCTTCGAGGAGATGGGACTCATGCCTATAGCGACTATGACAAGGCATGCGTGCTTGGTAAGCAGTACTCAAGCGTCTTTGTCCGCGAAACAAATACGCCATGGAAAGAATTAGCTTCAAGAGTCTCTGAGGACGGTTGTCTGGATAAAATTCCTGTAACTGAGTCCCAAGTTCTCCGGTTGCTAAGAGAGTTAAATCCAACTAAGGCTTCCGGGCCAGATTCCGTTCATCCAAAATTGTTGCATGAATTGGCAGTGGAACTCAGTGGACCTCTGACTTGTGTGTTTCAGAAGTCACTCAACAGCTGTGTCTTGCCTACCGAATGGAAGGAGGCTGTTGTCTGCCCGATTTCCAAGTGCGGTGACAAAGACCTACCGGCTAATTACAGGCCTGTCAGCTTGACTAGCGTGGTCGTTAAGTTACTTGAAAACTTAGTACGAGATATAGTGGAGAACCATTTTAATGTTTAACCTGCATAGCGTTGAGCAACATGGTTTTCGCAAAGGATTTTCGTGTCAGACGTACTTGCTGGTAGCTCGTGAGAGCTGAACTGAAGCCGTAGACAGTGGGCATGCGGTGGATGTGGTGTTCATTGACTTCGTCAAGGCCTTTGACACTGTCCCCCATTCGCGACTCTCACTGAAGTTGAGGTCGTGTGGAGTAGCTGGTCGCGCTCTCCAGTGGGTGTCAGCTTTTCTGGATGGACGGGAACAGTGCATTCGTCTGGGAAGTAGTCTCTCGTTTCGACAAGCTGTATTTAGCGGCGTTCCGCAAGACTCTGTCCTAGGTCAGCTGCTATTTTCTGTCTACATGAATGACTTGCCGGAGGAGCTTGAGGTACCATCGTTCTTATTTGCTGATGACCTAAAGCTCTGGAATATTGTTGATATCCCTGGAGGTCCTGTGACTCTTCAACGGGCTCTGGATAGACTCTGGGAATGGTCTGCCTTGTGGTTGCTACCCATAAACTGGACAAAGTGTTCCGTGCTGCTTATTGGAGCGTCTGCTTCCTCCACAATTATGTGCTGGATGGGAGTGAACTTCCTCACGTGACTCATCAGGTTGATCTAGGTGTCGTCCACTGTTCCACACTACACTCTGGCGACAACTGGAAGCAGGCGGCTAGTAAAGGGTTCCGGATGTTGTGGTCTATCCGTCGTTCTTTTGAGACCCTAACCGCTGATGTGTTTGTGAAGCATTTCTCAGTGTTTGTGCGACCCCACCTAGAATCTTGCGTCCAGGCCTGTCCATTATGTCTTGTCCGGGACAAAATGGCACTAGAAAGGGTGTAGCGTGTCTGCAATAGGTTGGTCAAGGGATTACGATGGCAAACGTACCCCGAACGCCTACTTAGTTTGGAAATGCAGTCAATGCACTATCGAAGGATTAGAGGGGACCTAATCCTAACCTACCGTATCTTTACTGGGAAGATGGGGCCTGATTTGTCCTGTCTATTTAATCCTGATAGATTATTTGGTCTTCGCGAGCATTGTATGAATCTGGACAAACCGCGGTCCGATCGAGTCAAAGCGGAGACACGGTTATCACGTCGAGTCATCGAGCGCTGGAAGTTGCTTCCAGAACATGTTGTCAAGGAATCTACGGTTAAGGGGTTTGAGCGTCAACTAGACGCTCTTGGGTGGCAACACGAAACCTTTCCTTTTTCCTGACAAATTCCCATCTTCATACTTCGATTATATTTTTCTTTACTTTTCCTCGCCAATGATATTATACTTTTCGTTTAATTGATTTCCCCTACTCTTTTACCTTCGCTTTTTCTTACTCTCTTACTTACTTCACGTAACTAACATAGCTGCGACAGCTTATGTAAGGAACGTGGGCATTTATTTGGTAGACCAGGGTGTTTTTTCGGGTGTTTTCCTTTTAGTTCCATCAAGAAGTCGGAGCACTCCTATCAACTCCTCGATCGAGGACCCTCTCAAGAAGGAACATTTAGGGGCTTCATCCCGTTGCTCCAGTCCCACTTAAATTTGTCTGATTATTGTATTGTTTGTATTTTATGAAAGCGCGATGAAAGAAAGCGAAATTTACAACTAAATCTTACGAACAACCATTCCTGTATATACTTACGTAAAAAGCGACCTATACACATCTTTCCAATCCAGTTATGATAGCATCACCCAAACGGGCCTCGCCTGGATCTACACGAACGCACAGGGCCTCATGTCCAAACTTCCGGAGCTCCAATTCCGACTTCTGTCAACACCAGCGGACCTACTAGCCATAACGGAAACGTGGCTCTCCGGCGACATAACCGACGGTGAAATCCAACTTACTCACATGTCAGTTCTCCGCTCTGACCGCGCAACCCCAGGTGGCGGTGTCGCACTGTACTATGACATCTCCCTCAGCTGCAGTATGTTAACAAACACTGCCCTCCAGTCTCCAGACACCATGTGGTGCGAGGTCGTACTAACCGCCAAACACTCCAGCTGTCTTGGTATCATTTACCGCCCCCCAAATAACTCTCCCGAGAAGGATGCACGACTACTGCACGACGTCCACCTTATGTTATCCCACAAGCGCACACACTTTCTTACCATGGGTGATTTCAACCTACCCCGTCTATTTCACTCTGTCCCGTCTACCAACTCCTTTGCATCCGGCCTCATTGATCTTCTTCACACGGCCCCGTTGTACAACCATACGTATCAGCCGACCAGATTCCGATCCAACAACCAACCATCCCTGCTAAATCTCGTCCTCACTAACGAAGAACTGATGGTTGAGCACGTTGAGTATGATGCCCCTTTGGGGCTCAGCGACCACTGCGTCCTCCGTTTCGATTTTATATGCTTCGCCGAAAAACTCGTCATCACGCCAACTTATACCAAACGCTGCACTGATTACGGAAAGTTGAACCTCGTTTCCGCTAACAACTGGTCACCCGAGCCCCAATCGAGTGCCGACAGCAGGTGGTCAAGCTTTTGCCTTACCCTACGTGAACTCTGCTCCACTACGACGACGTGCAAAGAAGTTTCCATAGGGAAAAGACGCCCAGCACTCATCCGAAGTCGTACACGGAAATGGATTGCCTCCAGGAACATGGCATGGAGAAACTATCGTTCCCATCCAACGGCCACTCAGTGGGAATATTACCGATCCATCCGTAACCAATGCGTCCATCTTGTACGAGGAGATAAGAGTGAGCACCAGCGTCAGCTTATGCGTAAATTTTCATCCAATCCCAAAGCCTTGTATAGTCACGTCAATAGTCTTCGACAAGTCAAGCACGGTGTCACCGCATTGACGACCCCCACAGGGCTCACAAAATCAGCTAAAAAGGCAGCAGAAGTCCTGTGCCAGCAGTACGCATCCACATTCTCCGTTCCATCAATACACACAACGACGGTACCTTCTTCGGTTTCACTCTCAACTTCCCTGACGACTGTTCATTTCACTCCGGAGAAGGTCCTGGCGAAACTCAAATCCCTGCGGCTAACGGCCTCTCCTGGCGCTGATGGTTTCCACCCACGGCTCTTGCGAGCGTGCGCTGCAGCTCTAGCTTTACCCCTAGCGGAGCTGTTCACTCACTTCTTCTTGCAAGGCAAAGTTCCCAATGATTGGAAATGTGGGACTATTACACCAATCTACAAAGGCGGTACTCGCAAAGATCCGGCCAATTACCGACCGATAACTCTCCTATCTACGATCTCCAAAGTGATGGAATCGATCGTCGCAGATGCTTTAATGGACCGCATGGAGGCCCAGAAACTGCTCTCTGATTGCCAACACGGTTTCCGGCGTCAACGGTCTTGCCTGAGTAACCTGCTACTTGCCAGGGACAGCTGGACGACTGCAGCCGACTCTGGCCAAGAAACGCATGTTATCTTCCTGGATTTCGCCAAAGCCTTCGACAAGGTCGACCACAAGATTCTGCTGCGGAAACTGTCATCTTACGGCGTTTCAGGGGACTTGATGGACTGGATCCGGAACTACCTCCAAAACCGTGCCTTCCAAGTACGCGTCGACGGAGAGTTGTCTCCCCGCATCCTTGCCACAAGCGGAGTTCCACAGGGGTCTGTTCTCGGACCGCACCTCTTCCTAGCCTTCATTGACGACGTCACACCGCAAGTGGAGTCTTCGCTGCTACTGTACGCGGATGACGCGAAGCTGTGGCGCACAATTAACCTTCGGGACGATGCCCACGCACTTCAGACGGACCTCGACCGTCTACATCAGTATTCCATAGAAAATAACCTTCCATTTAACGCTTCGGAATGTCGCGTCCTTTCTACCCGCCCTTCCGCTTTTTTTTCCTATATACTACCTGGGAGCGTCTATCCTCCAGATCTCTTTAGCCGAAAGAGACTTGGGTATCATTACCCAGACGAGTCTCCGTATCCGCTTCCTGCCGGAAAGCAGCAGCTGCTGCTAACCGCATGGTGGGATTGCTGAAACGAGCCTTCGGTCAAATTGACCCCAGCAATTTCCGCCTCCTGCTTAACGCTTTTCTTCGACCCCACTTGGAGTTCGCTATTCAGGCTTAGAGCCCTTGGTTGTTGAAGAACCAGCGCATACTCGAAGCCCCACAACGTCGAGCAACCAAACTGGTCCGAGGTCTCAAGCACCTAGATTATCCACAACGACTTCAGTGCCTGGGCCTCTACTCGCTTAAGTACCGACGTCTACGGGGCGACCTGATCCTCGTATTCATGATCTTATCCAACCCTGGACATCCCTGTCGCCACCTACTCACACTGCACCAATCGGGCTCCTACCTACGTGGCCACCCACTGTGGCTCACACATCAGCACAGTCGGCTGAACTGGAGACGACAGTACTTCGCTTTGCGAATCTGCCGACCGTGGAATGCTCTGCCCGCCGATTTAGTCTTGGCACCCACTGTGGCGGACTTTAAGACCCGCTTGGACTGTCATCTGGCCGAGCTACACCGCGCTATTCCCTAATTTAACTACATTCTACTGGATGGAATTTCTTTCTTTTTTTCTTCTACATACTTCCTTTCCAAAGCCGTTTCGGAGGGCGTGGTGGGATGTCTCGCTTTGAGCCGGCATGCATTCTGTTTAAATGCCACATAAGCCCGATGAAGATACGGCTAACACGCGAGTCCAACCCGCTATAAGGTTGCTTGGCCTTTCATTAGACCCGACCCGTACTCTTTTTACCCTATGGGTCATGTAAAGCTCGAGCTTTTATTCCCATTAAATACAATGTTCCAATATCGCCATGTAGTCTGGTGTACCGGAACACAAAGTCCCGGCATGCCAATTTTTCGTGTCAAAAATTGGCCACTCCCCGCTTCGGCTCAGGTTCAAGTTCAAGTGGGACCGGAAAAGTAGGATAAATCCCCGTGAATGTTTCTTCCGTGACGCGTCGTGCGGCTCCATCAACTAGCACTTATGATAGATACCGCGAGGCTAGAAATAGGTGTAAACAACACTTAAGGAAAGCTCGGCTGGTGTACGAAAAGGAATTGGCTGATGGAGCTTCGGAAAATCCGAAGTTCTTCGCTTATATTAAGAGACGCTGTGGTTCAACTTCGGTAATCCCAACCTACCAATTTGTCGATCGGCCTACTAGATTCATGATGGGTCAAAACCCGTCCCTCTTGGACTTGATCTTCGCTAAATCCATTGATTTTGTCACGGATATTGTATACAACTCACCTTTCAGTGCTAGCCACCACGCATGTCTCTCATTTAAGTGCGCCCTTCGTCGTCAGACTAATGATCATCCCGACCGAGTTCCAAATATATGGCGCGCGGACTTTCAGACAATGAAAGCCAAAGCCGCAAAGTCGCCTTGTGTCATTTTGGAAAGTGACGACATTCAAACGGCCTGGGACGGATTTAAATCATACTTGAGTGAGCTCTCTCTCCCCCATATACCACTATCTGGCAGGAATAAAACCAGGGCAAAGCCACTCTGGTTTGATTCTGCTGTACGCAGACAACTTAACAGACGCGCCAGATGTTGACGTACTTACTTATCTGCTCCTTCCTTATGCACCTTCAAGCGATATCGTGAGGTTCGAAATGCCTGCAGGCAGTATCTACGTGGTGCTCGTCTACAGCATGAAGTAGAGCTTGCTCGTATAGCCTCATCAAACCCGAAACGCTTCTTCGCTTATGTCAAAAGGCGAAGCAACATGAATTCGTGCATCCCAGTGTTGTTTGGCCCGGACGGCACTGCTGTTGTCACGGATCACGAAAAAGCTTGTTTGCTCGGAGAACAGTATGCTGGGGTTTATGTTAGAGAGTCACAGCCACCGCATATCAGTCTCCAGGCAAAAGTTCCTGAGGGCTCCCACTTGGAGGAGGTTTCTATAACCGAGGCTCAAGTGCTCCGGCTTTTGAGGCAATTAAATCTTAATAAAGCTGTCGATGGAGATGCTATTCATCCCAAACTGTCGTACGAGTTGGCTGATGAACTTTGCTCTCCGATTGCGCAACTTTTGTGAAGTCTCTACGAGGCTGCTCTCTACCCAAGGACTGGATGGAGGCTATTGTTTATCCCTTTTTTAAGAAAAGTGATAAGCACCTGCCTGATAACTTCAGACCGGTCAGTTTAACGAGCGTGCTGGTCAAGTTATTGGAAAAGCTCGTGAGGGACGCTCTCGAAGGACATTTGAAAGCGTTTGAGTTGCTTAATCCTTCTCAGCACGGTTTTCATAAGGGCTATTCTTGCCTTACTAACTTGTTAACGGCTCGCAAACACTGGGCCGAAGCCGTTGATTGCGGGAAGGCAGTGGACGTGCTGTTTATTGACTTTTCCAAAGCTTTTGACACCGTTCCACATTCGCGCCTTTTGTACAAGCTGAATTCCTTTGGTATTTCTGGACCAGTCTTACGATGGATTTCAGCTTTCCTAATCGGAAGGGAAATGTGTGTGCGGGTGGGTTCAAGCCTGTCCTGCCGCCAATGTGTTCTCAGTGGCGTGCCGCAAGGTTCGGTTCTTGGCCCCCTTCTCTTCACTTTATACGTTAATGACCTACCTGATGAATTGGGTGTGCCATCCCTAATGTTTGCGGATGACTTGAAACTCTGGTTCACGATAGACGAGCCGATTGGTCCACTGACCCTACAGGAGGCTCTGGATAGACTTTCGGACTGGTCAATTTTGTGACAGTTGCCAGTTAATTTAGGGAAATGTTCCGTTTTACGCGTTGGTCCGAATGACCTGCCGACGCGTTATTTGCTTGGCGGCAACGAGGTACCGCGAGTTCAACTCCAATCTGACCTCGGTGTTTTGCTGTCATCTGACTTCAGGTCCAGTGAACACTGGAAGACAGCTGCTCATAAAGGCTTCAACATGTTGTGGATGATCCGCAGGTCATTCGGGATCATGACCACCGACATGTTTGTGAGACTATTTTCGGCTTTTGTAAGGCCGCACTTGGAATACTGCGTCCAGACTTGTCCTCCATGCCTGGTTCGTGATAAGATGGCAGTTGAACGAGTCCTGCGGTCCGGGACGAAAATGGTGTACGACTTAAAGAAGCTGACGTACCCGGAGAGGCTACGTAAGTTGGATATGTTTTCCATGTATTACAGGCGGCTTCGGGCGATTTGATCACCACATATCGTATATTGATGGGTCAGATTGGTACTGATTCGACTGGACTGTTTCGCCCAACTCGAGGGCCAACCCTTCGTGGCCATCCATTAAAGTTGCACAAACCCCGGTCTGACCGGGTTTTGGCAACTTTTAAATTATCGCGTAGGGTTATAGCTTATTGGAACACATTGTCTGCAGACGTCGTGATGGCACCGACGTTGAAAGAGTTCGAGCATCGACTTGACGCTCTCAGTCTGCAGTTTAAAGTCTTCCCCTTCATGTCTTAAACTTTTCTTCGTCTACTACGGCTTACGCTTCTTTACCTTATTTTAACTTACATCTTAATATTGCCTACGATATTCGATTAGCTTGTCTTCTCCTCTGTTTTCTTTTCTTTACTGACACTACTGTTTTCTTTTATTCTTCACGTGGCCGACACAGCGGGGACTGCTAATGCAGGGCACGTGGGCATTGTTTGGTTGACCATATGAATCCTGTGTGTTGATTTGGCTCTCCTTTGGCACATTAAAGCACCGGTTTCCCTGTTGGATCAACGACGTTTTCGAAGGTGGAACATTCGCGGGATTTTCCTACTGTTCCGGTCCCAATTGAACTTGAACTTGAACACCTTTGATGCGGGCCGATGGAACTCGTGCGTATGCGGACTCAGATAAGGCTCGTGTACTTGGGGAACAGTATGCAGGGGCTTTTGTACGTGAGGCCGCGTTGACTAGCCTTGAACTTGTCCCCAGAGTACCTGAGGGTTCTTATTTAGCTGAGTTTACTGTGGTGAAAACGCAAGTCCTTAAACTGCTGCAAGAACTGAACCCTTCCAAAGCAGCTGGACCTGATTCAATTCACCCGAAGCTTCTGCATGAGTTGGCGGTGAAACTTAGTGGACCGCTGACGATGGTGCTTCAGAAATCACTTGACAGCTGTACATTACCTTCCGAATGGAAGGACGCTGTCATCTGTCCTATCTTCAAAAATGGCGACAGGAGTCTGTCAGCCAATTATAGGCCAGTTAGTCTGACTAGCGTCGTGGTCAAACTGCCTGAAAAGCTGGTGAGAGATTCGTTGGAATGTCACCTGAATAGATTTAGTCTGCTCAGTAGTGCACAACATGGATTCCGGAAGGGTTTTCGTGTTTGACGAATTTGTTGGTTGCTCGTGAAGCTTGGGCCAAGGCAGTGGACAATGGCCACGTGGTGGATGTGCTTTTCGTAGACTTCTCGAAAGCATTTGATATGGTACCCCACTTGAAGCTATCACAAAGCTGAGGTCCTACGGTGTATCTGGCCGCGCCCTTCACTGGGTATCTGCGTTCTTGCAGGGAAGAGAGCAGTGTGTACGTGTGGGTCGCAGCTTATCCTTTAGGCAAGCGGTCCTTAGCGGTGTCCCACAGGGCTCGGTCCTTGGACCGATGCTGTTCTCCATCTACGTAAACGATCTCCCTGGAGAGCTTGGGGTATCATCCCTATTGTTTGCTGATGACCTTAAGCTATGGAATGTTGTAAATGCTCCTGGGGGTTCTGAGGCCATACAGCATGCACTAGACAGACTCTGGGACTGGTCCACTTTGTGGCAACTGCCCATAAATCAGGCTAAGTGTTCCGACCTTCGTATAGGAGCAACTTTCCCTCCTTCGAACTACGTACTCGGTGGGGTCGAACTCCCCCTTGTCTCCAACCAGGTAGATCTAGGCGTCGTCCATTCCTTGTTTTTGCATTCTGGTGACAACTGAAAGAAGGCCGCAAGTAGGGGTTTCAGAATGTTGTGGTTAATACGCCGTTCTTTCGGGGTCTTAACTGCCGACATATTTGTGAAGCTGTTCTCAGCTTTCGTCCGCCCCCATCTGGAATACTGCGTCCAGGCTTGCCCGCCCTGCCTTGTTCGGAACAAAATGGAGCTTGAGAGGGTTTTGAGAGTAGGTACCAAATTGGTCGAGGGGTTACGGGGGCAATCGTACCCCGAGCGTCTACTTAGCTTGGGTATGTATTCAATGCACTACCGACGGCTTCGAGGAGACCTAATCCTTACTTACCGCTTTTAAACAGGAAAGGTTGGACCGGACTTGAGCTGGCTAGTTAGCCCGGCTTGGTTGCCTTGTCTTCGCGGTCATCCCATGAAGCTACACAAGCCGCGTTCTGACCGGATCAGTGCGAAACTCGGTTATCGCGTAGAGTTATCGAACGCTGGAACTCGCTTCCAAAAAGTGTAGTCAGTGAAAATACGGTTAAGGGTTTCGAGCGTCAGTTAGACGCTCTTGGGTGGCAACACGAAACCTTTCCGTTCTCCTGACCATATCCATCTTCAAACTTTTAGTTCTTATTCTGTCATTCTCTTCACTCTTTGGTGTTATCCTTCATTTTAATGACTTTCATTCCCCTTTATCTTCCATTTACTTTCTACTTCTTTCTTACTTCACGTGGCCTGCACAGCGGGGACTGCCAGTGCAGGGAACGTGGGCAGTAATTGGTTGTTTAGGGTGTTTCGTCTTAAATCTATCAAAATCTAGAACCTTATCATTTCCAGGCTCAAAGATTTGCTCAAGAAGGAACACTCGAGCGATTTTCCTATCCTTCCAGTCCATCTGAATCTATTCGTCCGCGATAACTGGAATTCAAAAGAGTCAGATCAGCGCGCGCGAATCACACCCCGGTCAACCAATTAATACCCACACGACATGCACTGGCAGTCTCCACCGCACCGGTCACGTGAAATAATAAAGAGAAGTGGGAATGTAGTAAGAGCTTCAATAGCCAGCTGGTTTACATGCTTGATCTTTTCTCCGGGAGAAGAAGAAACCACACATCGTTCCAAATGGAGCTCTTTCCGCCATTCTGGAGAAGCCATTACCACGGGGTCTAAACAAATGGGTTTAGCTCGCCTCGTGCTCACAGTAGAACAAGTTACTCACCTGGAATAATGTAGTTACATGGATCCACTGTTCCACAACCGAAGACTGACAATTCTGGCGTGATTACCTTCAATGCCTTAAACATTCCGATTCTCCAATCACCTGGAGCTTTTCTGATGTCATCTCACGGAGAGCATTGCGCGCTTATAAGCGGCTTTCCCGATGAGCTTTCATGGAGTTTTCACTTGGCCATGAAGAAAATTATACTTACATTTGAAAGGATTACTAGTCCACTTTGCGGAGAATTGCATCTTTCATGTTATGGACAAATTCAGACACAAGAAACAACTGCACTCACCGTCCCTAGGACAAGTCCAGCATGGATAGCTGGACACGGGTTGCGTGCCGGACAATATAATAGAAAAATCCGGCCTCTATTAACAATGTGGTTACTTACCCGCATCATTATCATTCGACTGTGACTCTTTTACATCATTGACTGGCTTCAACGACAATTGCCGGTTCAGTACTAAGCCCTTGGGCAAACCAAGGAAGAATTTTGGCTGTCAACCGACTGCGAGTAATAGAGTGCAAAATGCGGTCTATACGGTGCATACCCGACTAGCACTATAGTTTAACGGAATCTACGACAGTGTTCCAGGACGTGGTGGGTTTGCGCCTGGCAAGCGTTCTCCCTATAAAGCTTAACAACACTGCAACGTGGCGGATGTGACTCGCCACAAAATAAAGTCACAGCTATGCCTTTCACACTGACGCAGTCCTCAGCCTCCTACATCCAACCTGTGCAACTGATTTTACTATGAAGAATGCTTTAGTGGAGTACCGATCATCCCGGCTTCGTAATGGTCATTGGTTGCACTAAACCTTGTTTGGGCTCCTGTGCTTATGGATCACTACATGGCAAATTTACCCCCCACTTTTATCTTGACGCAACAGTTTTTGCGCGCCACAGCGCCATCATGGTCCTTGATCTGACTATTACCTGACAATATGCTTGCTCATATGAACTACATCTTTTCGTTTATTCCTTTCATTGTACCGAAATGTTTTAATATTCTAAAGATGCTATGCTTGTATGCATATTTTATCATGCCTTTTAGAGGTGTGTCTCGTTTTACAGAGAATATACCATTTATTTATTTATTTATTTAATAGATTTAATAATTCACTAAGACGAATAATCTAGGACGTGAAGGGGAATGTTGAGAATTGAAGGCCAAGAGCGTCGAGTCGGTGTTTGAACTCTTTCACTGTTGGTGCCAATACCACGTTCTCGGACAGTGCATTCCAGCAATCCACCACCCTGCGTGATAAACGAAAGTCCGCCCGGACTCCATCCGATCGAGGTTGGTGTAGCTTCAGCGAGTGACCTCGGAGCGATGGAAGCCGAGCCGGTTGGAAAAGCCCGGATAAATCGGGTCCGATTTTACCGGTTAAGTATACGATAGGTCAAGACTAGGTCGCCTCGATGTTGACGATAGTGCATAGAGAACATTCCCAGCGCAAGTAGTCTTTCTGGGTAAGAATGTTTCCACAGTCCATGGACCAGTTTAGTTCCAACTCTCAACCCTCTCCACTGCCATCCCGTCCCTGACTAAGCAAGGCGGACAAG
The DNA here is from genome assembly GCA_944474145.2 of Dicrocoelium dendriticum. NCBI lineage: Eukaryota > Metazoa > Platyhelminthes > Trematoda > Plagiorchiida > Dicrocoeliidae > Dicrocoelium > Dicrocoelium dendriticum. The sequence continues at coordinate 7,423 of CALYDF020002099.1, read as the reverse complement.
CCTGGATGCAGTATTCCAAGTGTCGCCTGACAAAATCTGTGAATAACCTAACAAACATAGCGCCCGTGATGGTCCCGAATGCCCAGCGGATCATCCACAACATAGCTTTCCTCCAGTTCTCACTGGATTTAGGTTCTGAAGACAACGTGACCCCTAGGTCTACCAACTGAGTAACATGGTGTAGTTCATTACCGCCAAGCAAATAACGCGTTTGGGAGCTATTTGGCCCTCTTCGTAAGATGGAACACATTGTATAATTTACGGGCAACCGCCACAGAGCAGCCCAGTCCCAAAGTTTATCGAGGGCCCGTTGCAGAGTCTGGGGTCCATCGAAGTCAGACACTATGTGCCAAAGCTTCAGGTCATGTGCAAATATAAGAGATAAATAAATAAATAAATAGTATATTCTCGGTAAAACGAGACACACCTGTACAGGCGTGAGCAAATATGCATACAAGCATAGCTTCTGTGGAATGTTAAAACATTTCGTTTTAATGAAAGGTATAAAAGAAAAGATGTTGTCCGTATGAGTAAGAATACTGTCAGGTAATAGTCAGACCCAGGGACATTATGGCGCTGTGGCGCGCAGAAGTCCGTAAAAACACAAGTTGGGGGTAATTTCGCCAGGTAATGATACGTGAGCACAGGAGCCTAAACAAGGCTTTTTACAACCAATAACCATTACGAGACAGAGATAATCTGTGCTCCAACAAAGCATTCTTCATAGCAGAATTAGTTGCACAGGTTCGATGTAGAAGGCTGAGGACTGCGTCAGTGTGAAATGCTTAGCTGTGACTTTGTTTTGTGGCGAGTCACATCTGCCACGTTGCAGTGTTGTTAAGCGGACATTTGTGGCTTTTTATAGGGAGAACGCTTGCCAGGCGAAAACCCACCACGTCCTGGAACACTGCCGTAGCTTTCGTTGAACAGTAGTGCAAGTCAGCTATGCATCGTATAGACCGATTTTGCATTCTATTATTCGCAGTCGGTTGACAGCCAAAATTCTTCGTTGGTTGGCCGAATGGCTTAGTATTGAAACGGCAGCAGTCGTTGAAGCTGGTCAATGATGCAAGATTCGAAGAGTCGAATGATACTGATGCAGGTGAGTAAACACAATGTTAATAGAGGCCGGCTCTGCTATTATATTCATGCTCGGCTCGCAAACCATGTTCAGCTATCCACGCTGGACTTGTCATTGGGTCGGTGAGTGAAGTTGTTTCTTGTGGCTGAATATGTCCTTAATAGGTAAAAACGCCATTCTCCGCAAATGGGATTTGGGATCCCTGCAAAAGTAAGTAAGTGTAACTGTTTCCGTAGCCAAGTGAAAATTCCATGAAAGACCATCGGAATAGCCACGTATACGTGCGCAACGCTGTCCGTGGAATGACATCAGAAAAGCTCCAGGTGACTGGCGCATAGGAATGTTTGAGGCAGTGAAGGTAATCACGCCAGAGTTGATTGCATTCGATTGTGGAACTGGGAATCCATGTACATATATTATTCCAGGTGAGTAAATTGTTCTCTGAGTACGAGGCGAGCTAAACCCATTTGTTTAGGCCCCGTGAAGGTAGCTTCTCCAGAATGGCGGAATGAGCTCCATTTGGACCAGTGTGTGAGTTTGTCATTTCCTGGAGAGAGGACCAAGCATTTTGAGGATGGGTCGGCCAGTCCCAGTGAATAAACTTTCTTGTTTTGGCGGATGTACCTGTGGGAATCTCGGGAAAAACGGGCAACGGACAAGAGATAGCCAAACAGAGACAACAATGAATCAAGAAGCACTAACGCAGACTGGTGGCGCTCACCGGTGCCTATGATACATTAAAACTTATAATTTTGATTAGTATACATAATTTGCAAGCGCATTCTATACATTACGTCGCTGTTGTGATTCAGACTACAGCTACTACGTGGGAAGAAGGTTCTGCACGTGCAGGGTCAAACGACCGATATAACCAAGCGTTTTAACAAAAGTTACGCGAATAATGCGATGGTTGGAGAGAAACAGGTAAACCGATGATGGCAGAAGCCAGAATGCGAGAGTCATCTTAGGTGAAACTGAGGACAACTAGGTTGAGGCTGACTGCGGGAGCAACATAGGTGGAGCAACATTCCAAGAGGAAAAGGAATTTCAAGGAATCGGCTATGAGCGAATGAATGCTGACGGCAATACAAGGTGTGGTTCGTAAGAGTAATTAGGCTAAAGCGTTCATGATTCTACAGTCCAAATGCCTTCTGAATCTAGGAAAATGGTCACAGGGGCCAAAGCTGCCGTGCATTTGGAGTCGTTATGACACGTACGGTCTCAATAGTAGACCAGTGCGAGCATAAGGTAAAGAGCATAGGAGTAAGCAGAGTGGTAAGTTGAGCATACTAATGGAAGTACTAGTCAAGCAACACTTAGCAATGATCCGAGTGCCGCCAATACTCAGGAGCGAGCTCTGAGCGAAGGAGATCATGAGCACGAGGATAACTTGGATAGGCGCAATGAGAGGAAAGGCCATGGATAATAGGAAATAAAAGCAGGCAGAGAGTGACAGACGGGTCAGGTGAGAGAGGATAACGGCAGGTCAGTGAAGCCGGACGTCCGATTAAAAAAGGATTGAAAACAGAAAGCGGGAGAAGAAAAGCTTAGGGTCCAGATGAGAATGGATCATTGGTAAAGCGTGGAAAGGCCCACAAGTCTCTCCACGTAGTGTTTACAGAACCAATAGGTCAGCCGAACCAGCAGAAGTGACGTCTCAGAAGTCCAAATGTATTCTTTGAGTATGGGACCGACTAGGCGGGATTGGATTAATCGGCGCTTTCGGACTAGGTCGTACAATGCAGATAAAAAAACAGGCTACAAAAATAACGTGGGGTAATAGAGTTAACACTGCGGAGCCAATACCGTTTAAGGCTCGGCAGCATAGGAGCAGTCAGAGCTAAACAGACTAGTCCAGTGAGACATGATCACGGCAGGGCAGTAAAGCTGGTCGTCCGATTAAAAAGGGGAATGAAAAGAGAAAGCGAGATAAGAAAAGGTTAGGGTCGGGATGAGAAAGGCTTACTGATAAGGAGTGAGGGAGCCCACGAAGCATTCCAGGTGATGTGAGCAAGACGTCGAGTCAGCCGAAACAAGGTTTGTAACGTAGAATAACTCTAAGTAAAACTGGAAACAAGTGGCTGATCTAGCGAGACTAAGTTGAATTGTTAACACCACATACCTTTACTGGTATGTTGACTTCTTCTGTCACTGTATCTAATAAATAACTAGAATGCTCAATGGAATTCAAATGCTGTCCGCCGGTTCTCTCCCTTAGCACAATTATCCTTCGTGCTTCTTATCTTCCTTACGTTTACTGCAGAGATTCATTGTAGCCTCCACACATCTTTGCACCTATCCGGAGCTACTAGGAGACATTCCTCGTTTCTCCATCCTGTAATCTCTCAGATTGTCTGTATCACTTACCTTCTCTGGCTTGTTGATGTGTTCTGTGACACTGTAGCAATCCTCTTGTAACCAAATAGCCTAATGGACTGGCTACATCAAGCCACCGAAATTTTCTCGCAGCGCCATTTTCTGTCGATCCTCTTAAACCTAAGCACCTCTGCTTAGCAGCAACTAGTGGTCGTAGGCTCCACGCATTTCTGGAGCTTGCTAAGAGCTGCTCTCTTCTATCTCGAACATTCATTGTGACTGTCTGTGTCACATACATCCGCTTTTTGCTGATTTATTATGGGTAATTGTGGCATACAATAGCAACTAAAAGGCTTCATGCAAATTCCATTGCTGATCACTGGTACTCACACTTACAGCGACCCTAACTCTTCCTCGTCTTACCTCTGGCTCCCTTGTATAGCAGCAGTCCTTCTTCATCAGCTACTATCATCTTAGCGCATATACTGAGCTGTTAAGGTCCACACTTTTATCCCTCCAAGCTTTAATCCCTGGGACTGCGTGCGTCACATACACTTGCTGTCTGTTGACGTAATCAGGTGTCCACTAGCAATTATAAGGCTGCACCTAAATGTCATTGCTCATCAGCGACACCTAATTGACTGTAGTACAGCTCTCTCACTGGCTTCTCCCGGCTCAGGCCTCCTTAATTATACTCCATTAGCACCACCGCATGATTTGATTAGCTGCGCGTCGATGCGTCGTAGTCTAATATGCTCTAACTATCTAACAACCTCTTTGTATGCTTGCGCTTTACTTGTCCGCTGTCATTCTATCACGAAACCTCTCTTAGCTTTCTTCTGTCGTGCAAGCATATCCAGGTATTCAGCGTAAGCCACTCTACTGCCTCACATTTCTAGACCTTTATCTACCCATTACTTGCTGTATTGTCTTAGGCATTTTTTACCTGCAATACTCCAAGTCTCGGGCTAGCAGTCCATGGCCCTATCCAGCCTGGCACTATTACCCTAGCACTCTGGCTGCTGCGGTTAGGCCTCAGGTTCTGATATCCTCAGCAAACTTAATGCACGCATGTATTCTGGCTATTCGCTGTCCTTCCGTCAATTAGCCCTTCTTAGCTTTTTAATTCGGCACTCTCTCACCTGGTCAGTACAGAGACGCCCATTAGCTTCTCATTTACAGGTGTTCATTCCTCAATTATTCGCTGCTATGTTTGCGAAACGTACCCTTGTGTGAGTCCAAAAGACTCACTGGCTTTCCCTGATTCAGCATATTCTACGCTCCCCAGCGAATCTTCCCACGCAACAGTTGCATCATAGCAAACCGATCCTGTGTTTTCTTTGCTCAACGGCGCAACCCTCTGTATCCAAGGTATACGGTAGCAACCAACCTATAGGGCTTTGCTTCCGATGAATATTCAAAAGACACTTTTAGCATAATCATTGTTACACATTGTACATCATATGTTTCCTCTAAATGTTAGACCATAGGACGTAAATAATGCTTGTTCCCAAGTCTGTTCTTTGCGGCCCTGTTTGTCCCTCACCTTCCCTTTCTCCGAGGTCTGGAACTTCTTGGGGATCTGGGATCGGACCGTGAAACAGCTTGTGCCTGGGACAGGACATAGAAACCCCCGGGACCTACATAGAACACGGCTGAACAACAAATGGATAAAAATGCACTCACTACCATGACCGTCGTCCAGTAATGGTAGCTGGACATGACGCCTTCATACTCCTGCGAAGTATACATAATCCTGTAAATTATAGAAGCAAGAATCGGAAGTTTTGCTCACCTAGACACGAAGATGACGAAGGTCTAACCCTCCATAGGCCTCAGTCATTATGGCCGCCCCGAGCAAAAATAACCTGTTCAGCTAACAGAGGAAATTAGAAGGCAATTGACGGCGGTCAACCGAGGGTTAAATCAGTCGACGAGCTGCACTGCCAGTTTTACATTAGTGTACAAACTGATTTCTGACAGTGTTTCAGGACGTGGTGGGTTTTCGCCTGGCAAGCGTTCGCCATATCAAAGGTCACAAATGTCCGCTTAACAACACTGCGACGTGGTGGATGTGACTCGCCACTGAATAAAGTCACTGCCCACAACTACATACTGGAAAGCAGACCAGAATCCTAATGTAATATTTTCCTGACAAGTTTTCTCTATAAACGGAATGCCCAGCCTGTTTACACTACGCACACTAGAACCCAACTTGTCGTCATGCATTGAAGAATTTATACCTCAAGATTAATTTTACAAGTTCCAAAGCTTTGACAACTTTCGGCTTACTGCCGATTACATACATAGCAACGTGTTTGTTGCGAAACATAATTGCTTGTAAACGTTGATCATGCCTGGTCTGGTGTGTCTCGGAAATTCGATTATATACTATTTATTAATTTATTTAAATTAGTCCGCGCGTAGTAATAGCACGTAAAATTAAAGGCAGGAAAAGAGGATGTAACAAAAGGTGAAAGAATCTAGCAGCCTCACAAAGTAAGGGATCAAGAGCGTTGAGTCTGTATAGCATATACCACCTAAGTCAGAGTAGCATATCAGCAATCAGAGAGAAGGAAGCTGATCGGTGGACTAGATCACCATACCGCCAGTTGAAGAACAATTAAGAACAAAGCGCGATAAAGCATAAGTTAGCGACAGGATGAGAAGGGTTTATTGACGATGGGTGGGAGAAGTTCACGAGGCTCTCTAGGTAATGTAAAGGGATAGTGGAGTCAGACGAGCCGAGATGCCACATCTCAGAAGTCTGAATAAATCCGGCGAGCAGGAGGCCGATCGAGTAGGACTTAATTAGTCGGCGCGTTTGGATAAGGACATATAGTGTAGGTAAGAAAGGTGCCAGCAGTAAATAGTGAGCAAGTCATGCGGGCTCTAAATTTAAGGGAAACATCATGTTAAGAAAACAAGGCGCATACCGCATAGTCTTAGTAGCATAGTAGTGGACTGGGGGAAACAGACCAGGCAGGTGATCCAGGATCAGGGCAATGCAATAAAGCCGGACGTCCGATTAAAAAGGGATTGAAAACAGAAAGCGAGAGAAGAAAAGGTTAGGGTCGGGGTGAGAAGGGTTTATTGGTAAAGAGTGGACAAGCTCACGAGGCTCTCCAAGTAGTGGAAACAGCACCATTAGGTCAGCCGAACCAATAGAAATGACGTCTCAGAAGTCCAAATGAATTCAGTGAATACGAGGCCGACTAAGCGGTATTGGATTAATCGGCGCTTTGGGACTAGTTCGTAAAATACAGATAAGAAAGAGGCTATAACAATAATGAGGATACCAGTCGATAAGTCTTTCAGAGTAGAGGTAATAGAGTTAACACTGCGGAGCCAATACCGTTTAAGGCTCGGCAGCATGGAAGAAGTCAGAGATAAACAGACTAGTCCAGTGAGACAGGATCACGGCAGGGCAGTAAAGCTGATCGTCCGATTAAAAAGGGGAATGAAAAGAGAAAGCGAGATAAGAAAAGGTTAGGGTCGGGATGAGAAAGACTTACTGATAAGTAGTGAGGGATTCCACGAGGCTTTCCAGGTGATGTGACAAGACGTCGAGTCAGGCGAACCAAGGTTTGTAGCGTAGAATAACTCTAAGTAAAACTGGAAACAAGTGGCTGATCTAGCGAGACTAGATTGGTCGGCGCGTAGGAATAGCGCGTAAAATTAAAGGCAGGTAAAGATCCGCAACAATAGAGGGTGAGCGAGTCAAGCAGAATCTCCGGGTAGAGGGACAAGAGCGTTAAGTCTGCATAGCGCATACCACTTAAGTCAGAGTAGCATTGGAGCATTCAAAGAGAAAGAGGCTAGTCTGTGGGACTAGATCACCTCAGAGCAGTAAGATCGTGCACTCCCATTGAAGAAATGAAAGCACAGCGCGATAATAAGAGTTGGGGTCAGGATGAGAAATGTTTGTTGACAAAGATGGGAAAAACCCTCGATGCTCTCCAGGTAATGTAATCAGGTAGTTGGGTCAACCGAACTAAGAGAGGTTACGTCTCAGAAGTATGGATA
>CALYDF020002098.1:0-38349 GCA_944474145.2 Dicrocoelium dendriticum | reverse complement strand
TCGACTCCGTGAGGTTAGAGCTCGAAAGGAGGATCCCATTATCCAGACGATCGAATGTTTGCGAGAAGCTAAATATATTCTATCGGCTTCCTCTGCAGTGTTGTCTTAATAAACCCAACTACTCTGATTTATTGGCAGATTTGTGGCTTCCTATCATTGTGTACGTAACCCGCGTTATCTGGGATCAATTATGCTACAATTTTTCAAGTAAAAATCCAATGCATCTGCAGTGATGAATTAAATGACCATACAAAGCACCGAAAGTAGAGTGATAGGGTTGTAGTCAAAAGATTCCGCCCTACATTGCACAGTTCTTTTGTGTGAGGGTGCGCTGGAGAGAAGTTAGCCAAAACTTATCATTCCATTCCCACCAGAGGTACACGGTCCCAGAGGCCTGTATCTAATGTCAATCACTGAGCAGATGAATAGTTAAAATTCCTCCAAATTTTGCCTATTCAGCTTTCCAGAAGTTATGGACCATTTGCTACGGCTTCGGTGAATGGAAAACCCAGGTTTTAGATAAAAGCACTGCTTCATTACAGCTACCATTGGACTCAGATTGTTGACGGGCGTAAACTGAAACAATAACGAAACCACAGGTTATAAGATGCTTCTATATGTTTTAAATTGGGTCCATTACAACGGAAATCATTTGCAAGTGCATCACACATCCGGAAAACCGTTGGAGGTTTGTCTCATCCTTTCGAGAACCGTCCATAGTGCACATCAACTCTGCCGTGTGTGAGCGGCGTTTCATCACGGATAGTTGCAGTCATTTAGGAGTTTCCGTCCGTGTAGCTCAGCTGTTCTGACCACTGGCCTGTTACGGTAGGGTCGAGAGTTCTACTCATACATGTGGCAGGTGGCATGATTGAGGAAAGTATACAGCGGCCGTACACTACTTTTCCGGAAGTATGATGGCCGTCATGTGATGAATTTAGATCGCAGCATCAATATACCTGTTTGAAAAAAAACCTTGTTCTTTGTAAATTTGCACCCAGACTCCTGTCCCAGATATAGATTTCAGTCGAGAACAGAAAATCTGAGTACTGGATACTGTACGAGTGTAGAGCAGTAAGTTTCCGGATGCATGCAAAGTTTTCTTCTTACAATAAGCATTGAATTTTTCTTCCTGTACTCTCCACCAGCGTTCATACAGAGCGCCATGCGCTCAATATGACTTGGAATGGCAGCTGGACCATACCAAAGCGGGTAACCCTACAAGCAACTCAATAAAGGCCTCTACTGCAGCTTCGGGAGACACGTAGCGGATTTCTTACATCATCGGTTTGATATATGAAGGCACACGGAACCAAGTCTGGGCTATAAGGTAGGTGACCAACTTCCTGGATATGTTTTCTATGCATAAAACCTACGACGACATGGGACCTATGTGCAGTTGTGTTGTGATGGTGCAGCAAGGCCCCTCGTGCTCGAGGCCTTGGACGAGGCTTGGCTACAGCTTTCAGCGCTTGTGGCAGACAGTGGGTTGCATACCAGTCTCCGGTGACTGCGGGTTTCCGTAGGGGCTGTACAGTAACCACATGACCGGTCTTGGTCACGAACACAGCCACCATCTGCTTGGCCACACGGCGCTCACGTCGGAATTACTGTAAAAACGCCCCACCAGCGGCATTCAACTGAGACGATCGTTGCTTGGTCTCTGCATCGAAACCGTACACTCAGGTCTCATCACCACTGGGGATCTCTCAAGCACCATTGGAACCTCCATCATCCAACCTGGCAAACATGGTACGGCACTAATTCACCCGAGCTACATTTGATCCTTACTGAGCTAATGGGGTACCCAGCGTGTGCAAACCTTTCCGAGGCCGAGGTTCTCATGTAGGATGGTGCGGATTGATCCTGATGAGATCCCGATGGCTTCTCCCTGCTGTACCACAGTCACCCACGCGTCCTGCACCAGCATCGCTTGCCCAACATCAACGTTGTCCTCGGTGGTGACGGCCACAGATCGATCACACCGTGCCTCATTATCCAGGAACCGTCTGCTATGCTTGAGTTGCGCAAACCACTCAAACGCGGTGGTTCTTGAGGGTGCATCATCACCAAACGAAGCACGCGATCGCCCAGCCCCCTTGTGCTGCTTTAAATTACATTTGTATGTATAAAAAATCATCTCCCTTCAGTGACATCGACTGCATTCTATACTTATATTCAGAATATAGCGAACCTTTTGAGTTTTGAACTGTGCCGTGCTGCTGATATATGGTTCCTTGAGTTGAACTCACTGTACAATATTCAGAATGGATTACGGTTCACATTTTCCTTGCCAGGTCATCTGCACCTGATCTGTGCACTGTGTAGCCGAAACTTATTGATCTATCATTGTATGAGAGAACAAGTAAAATTTAAATCTGTACAACTCCATCGCATTCTAATCACAAAGGTCATAAATGGTGTCTGTAATCCGTGATTGTCTAGTCGTTCATCAAGTTCTTAGGTAGCATTTTAACATGTCTGACTTACAGTTTCCCTGGGTTCACAAATGCAATATGTCATCGCTAGCATGCAATCGCTCTCCGAATCGAAAGGCGGTGATATGTAAATCAAACGTTTTGAACTGCTGTAAAGATTTAACCTCAAATACTTGTTCCGGCACGCTATTCCAAACATGTACCACTTTACATCTTTGAAAATACCTGGAACTGATCGATAACTCGTGATTTCAGAAAAGTTTGTAAACTACCGGTTTGTATAGTTTGTGGGCAACGCTTCGCCTTTGACACAAAAGGTTCGTCAGGCCGAGTGAAACAGTCGAGGATTAGTATAGCACTTATAGCGAACTGCCATGATGATCGTGACGAATGGGATGTAGGCAGAAGGTCAATCGCGTTACAGTTCACCGCATCAATCCAAATAGTGTATGGAACGGTCACAAGTGGTCCGCGTTACAAGGTCATACAGGTAAGCCCAGGGCAGAGAATGAAAACCACATCATCCCCTCACCCATCGTTCAGGGCTTACGTGTATGACCTTGTAACGCGGACCACTTGTGACCGTTCCATGCACTCTGGAGTGATGTGTTGAACTGTAACGCGATTGACTTTCTGCCTACATCCCATTCGTCGCGATTCTCATCCCATTTCGCTATAAGCGTTATACCAATCTTCGACTGGTTCACTCGACCTGACGAACCTTTTGTGTCAACAGCGGAACTTTGCCCACAAAATTTACCACTTACCTTTCGAAGCACAGGGGATAGGGTTATCGTTTTATATCCTGCACCACAAGCTTGTACCAGTGTTCGCGTGTGTTACATGGCGTTCGCAGGTGAAGCAGCGGCTTCAACATGGGGAAGTCACCGAGATGTAATATACAGTAGGTCATGATGAGATCAACTGGCATCCGACGATATCACAAGGTGTAGCGTCCTAGTCACCCTCACCGGTGTTCTTACCGTTACTCTCGTAAACTTGCAGTAAGTCTGGTAGCGACTCACTGGACCCGTTCGATATCCTGTGTCTCGACTCCAGTCATTGGACATTCGGCAGGTGAGCCGTACTCCATTATTGGTCCTATGATGGAAGAGAAGAGGCAAGTGACGACGTCTTCAGACCAATTACAGGAGCTGCGTTTGATTGCCCAAAGCATACACAGTCAGCGGACCTCACGACTTCATCACCTACTCGGAACTCTTGCTTGGTGAACATACAGTTTTGGCGAACGTAGCACTTATTCATTAGCATCCCGAATGACGAGTTACGGTTGCGAATGCCCTGTGCGAAACATAACCTACACCTGTTCACTGTTTCAGGGTCGCAACGACTGGATGCTTATGCTAAGCGACATTCTGCAAACCAGTGTCCATGCCTATCTGGGTGAGAACTGTTGATTTCCATCAAGGGATCTGAGGAGCCACGCTTTATAGCCAGTCTCTGCGGTACGCTCCGGATTGAGTGCTTTCTTCTATAAACCACCTGACGGTAGACAATCAAAGACGATGAGCCGCTTATTCACAGTCGGACCAACAGAATACTGTTTGCGAGGCTTTGTTCCTTCCACTTCTCCGTCTGGAACACGACCCAGTCATATTGCAGTTAGCGCTTCTTGAGGCTTATACCTAGGACATAAATTTCGCGACCGAACGCGCAAGCTAACCGTCTTCCAGCCTGTCATTTTTGCCGTTCGTTATGAGGCAACCACTGGCCTATCACTAAACACTCAGTCCTGATGTGGACGACGGGGCGTGGGACCGAGCGCACCGCGCAGCAAGATTGACACATACCTAGGTCAAAAGAAATCCTCACCTTGAGCTTGAAAAATGCTTGACTACTTTCACCCCCCACCCAGATTGCAAGGGTCCTTCAGCCGGCACAGGAGGGACATGCACGCGCGTTGTGTGGTAGCGTTGGCAGTGCCGCGGGATGTTGAGCAACCCCTACGTCCGAGACGAAGTTAACCTCCTTCACATCTCATTCATCTGAAATATATCAATACGGATATGCAAACATCGTGTTTCTTTTTTACGTCTAAGTGAACTTCCCCATAAACCTGACACCAAACGAGTTAACCGAAAGGGAGCTATCGTTGTCCCCAGCGCCAAGGTAGGCCGTTCGATAACAAGCCAGTTATCCAATGGAACACCTGTTGGACGCGTGAATCTAATCACCTATTAACATGTAAATGAGAGAGTGAAGCACTACTGGAGTGGAGAAGAGCTTCTGAGCTCTCTACGACCGAATTCACGCTTGTTTGGACTCCTCAAATAGTGCTGAACGTAGGCCGGATTGGGACACGTTGCGACGCACTAGCTTTCAATCCTTTTAGTAATTGGCATCCTAATGCCTAGTCAATGAATTTGCATCTTAAACCAACCCTCACAAACAAAGTAGGCCGTGTCAAGTGATAATCCCTTAATGCATTCAAAATGACTATATGAAAACGCTGTGTCACCACCACGATCTCCATCGGCAGTAGGATAGCAACAGGTGAGTCTAGGTAATTTGCTTCCCTTTTCAGAAAGGAAACTAATGGGTCCCCTTTGTGATGGTAAGACACTACATTTAGATGCCCGTTGGCTAGCGATCGGTCGAGCTTAACGATTTTGGGCCAACAGTCTGAAAACTGGTCGATCGCTGCAGCGGTGAACTGCAGGATAGCATGCAATCGATTTGGATCGACATTGAACGAAGCTCGAAAGCTGGCCGAGAATGTAATAGGAAGGAGATTTGTTCTGCGAGTGATTCTAATTGACTCGAGATATAAAATGAGTTTGTGTTCTATGAATAATGAATTTCTGATCGAGGCCCAGACTTTGACTTTTGATGCACTGAGGGCCACTTGACATGGTGACAGAGGTGCTGAGGTACCAAACCCTGCTCGCCTTTGATGAACAATCATTGATCCCACTGCCGCATCCTCTATAAATGACAGCAAGCACATTACCGGATAGCTGGAGGGTGGAAAGCGGCGTGGATGGATTTCGCTAAGCTGATCGAGTTAAATGAATATCCGGGATCACGTCAATTAGCGATGTTCAGGTACTGCATCGGTGAGGATGCGGGACGGATATTACAAGCATGGAACTTTTGCGATTATGACCAGGAACCGGATCTCCCAGAAATGATCGAGGTTTGGTGCTTATTGTGAAGGCCGATCGAACCTCTTCACTCGCTGTTGCCGATCGCCCAACCTTAGCTCACTTAACATTGAAAATCGGCAAGAAAAGCATGAGATTTCAATAAATAACAGGTGTGATCCCGCAGAGCGTGAATGGATTATTGCGACGTCATCAATTCAAGGACAACCAGCATCACCACAAGCTGCTCCTGGAGCCATTGTAAATTTGAAACCCGTGATAATTTCTACTGATGGTTGGCGAGAACATCTTCGAAAGCCATTACATCGGACAGCGACGCAACGCAAACACAGACCAAGACATACTCAATCTCTAGAAGCTGGAGAGGAAGTATATTTAAAACCAATGCATAGAGCTGAAGGGCATCAGAAGAGAAGAGCAGCTGACAGTCGGGAAAGAAATGGAAGCCATCGATTGCGGCTAAAAAGGCGATGCGGTGGACAGTCTCTTCAATCTGAACAGAACCCGGCTCTCCAGAACATGTCAACTAAGGTCGCAGCCCAAGTTCGAAAGTTCTCCCGCAGTGGAAGACAATACGGAAGCTGCAACACGAGGACTAAGAAAAAAAGAAAAAAGGAAGGATGTGATGGTAAGACACTACATTTAGATGCCCGTTGCATAGCGATCGGTCGAGCTTAACGATTTTGGGCCAACAGTCTGGAAGCGGGTCGATCGCTGCAGCGGCGAACTGAAGGATAGCATGCAAATAATTTAGATCAACATTAAACGAAGCTCCAACCATGGGTAAGAATGTAATAAGAATGAGACTGGTTCTGCATATCTGATTGATTCTAACTGACTTGAGGTCTAAAGCGAGTTTGCGTTCTATGAATAATGAATTTCTGATCGAGGCCCAGACTTTGACTTTTTGATGCACGTAGGGCCACTTGACACCCTTCAGCCATTTCGTCAGAACAGTGAGAAGATATAAGTTGCGACATGTCAACATTTCGATTGTTCTCCTCAGTCGCAAACACAATACAAGCAGGATTCATAGACTGTTATATACAGGGGGAAAATTGGTACACCAATCAAAATGTCAAAATCAAGACCACGGTAACCTAATTGATTATCACAATTGGTAGCTGAACGTGTGCCGAGGTGGTTGGAACAACTAATGATGCAACAAAACGGTGGATCCGAGGATTAACCGGAGTCCAGCATCATCAAGCACCAAACATCTCTTGGCAACTGGACATCAGGTGAACCCGGAGACTGCGTTCAAGGTGTTATTAAGCAACAACAATCTGCTAATTTTGGAAATTAGTCAGGCTTTGCTAATTAGGGCTTATCAACCTATGTTGTGTGCACAGAAACTATTGAGACAATCCATTAGGATACCGTGGTCTTGATTTTGACATTTTGATTGGTGTACCAATTTTTTCCTGTATACCACTGTCTGTGAATCCCGCTTGTATTGTATTTGCGACTGAGAACAATCAAAAATGTTGACATATCGCAACTGCTCTGACGAAATTTGTTTCCCATTGTAATTCAGCGCCCTAGTTGTGAGTCAACCCCACCAGTTCGTCGGCATTTGGTCCAGCCAATAGAACCATAGAATAATTAGCTTAAGCACACTCTCATCACCTTTCTGTTGACCCCACTAATGCATTGACCCCTTACCCGATTCGTTACTACGGCAACCGGATATCGGAACAACCACAAATGCAGCGTTGCGTTTGCATATGCTGGTCACCCGGTGCATAAATTACCGGTTCTGCTCGTTCCCAACACCGCAGCATACAATGTGGCACACCGTCTGTGGGACCGGCATGAACGAGGCTTATTTCAACATAGATAACGGCCCAAAATGCGACGACCTGTCGCGATTACATGAGACAAAAAGACTCGAGTTGGCAGCAGTGACTATAGTCAACACTGGGTCCACTGACGTGAAAAGTCGGACCGGTAAATAGTGACTTACAATGCATTCATAGTTCAGGTTGCACTTAGACCGACTTGGATAACGTGGGCACATTGTAGTGTACATTATTCGGTAGCTCAGGTAGTGGTAGCTTCCACCCAGACGAGCCGGAAAGATCAAAGCTGAACCGAGAATCGGTCATGCGGCGTGGAACATAGCAAAGCACTCCCAAACCTTTCACAAGTCATGTGGGAGTATATGTGCTTACGGCGAAAGCAAAAATTTGGGCTAGAAGGTTTTAAATTGCTGTCTACAATGATACCAGAGAACAAGACCATATATAGTTGAGCGCTTTCCGCGTAGCTTATTTGTATGTGATTCCCGTAGCCTGATGACTTTAATCGCATGAAATGTCTGACCAGATGGTAGGGACCAGTCATGCCAGACTAAACAAACACTAACAGGTGTGATGGGCTGGGAACAAACTGTTGATAAACTAAAACATAAACAGCCAGAACGTCATTCCTGTACATTGGGTTGTTTAAACTGACTGTTGGAGTGTTAAGTCCACCGAGTGCTTTGGTACGAAATACGATTCCGTTCACAGTGAATGTCAAGCCGTTAAAATAATTTGACACTATTGATTGTTGGGTACACAATCGCCCTATCTACTTAGAGGCAGCACACGTTCACATTCATGTGGTCTAACGTCGAAGAGGAACTGGGCTCAGTGCCTACAGAGCCGCACAGAAGGGCAAGATCGAATAAACGAAACACGGTGGAAATTTCTGATATGTTCCCATTCAGCTTGCATTTGCTGCTCAGGTCTATACGTATGGAAGCGAGTGGTTTTGATTGCATTCAGCGTTCTTAAGTAAATTCCGTCTACTTCTCGCTTTTAACCTGTATTTTATATATTATTCTCCTAGCACGGAATTGAGCAGGGGACTGTGCGGGTAATTGTATTTTCTCCTCTGAAATACTGAATACAAGGTGAAGCAAATTTTTTATGTGGGCTGAAGTGTTCGTCCCTCGCCTGAATGGACGCTTGATTGCCAATCAAACCCGAAGTCGCTGGCCCCCCACAGGACAGAGAGAAGACGAATCGGCCGAGCAAAGCAACAGGAATGAATTAGCAAATCACACCGTTCATTATAAAGGTAAAATGGAAAGTTCGTGAATAGTATATTTAAAGCGACCGTGGAAAGCTCTGGAAAGGTTAACTTACAGCCAATAAAGGAACTTCAGCCTAGGGTTTATTGGCCGCTTCTCCTGGTTGGCTCACTGTTCGCCCCAATCACGGCGGGTGAGTTTGGATAGCCGGCCGAGGCGATGGGGTCCTGGCTTGTTCGACTCGTGTATTCCTTCCTAACATGAGCCTAAAAACATGTGGTGTATCTCTGTGTATTAGAAGTGTACGACGACATTATCACTAGTAAAGTACGGTGTGGAAACAGTACGCTTGGCCTCACATCCCGGTGGTCGGTCGGAATTTTTCTCCAATGTATCGGTGAAACTAGAGTGTCTGATGTTTGGCATAAGCGCAGTAGAGAACTTCACACACTCCTTACCCCCGCTACATTATTAAACAAATGACCAGCTTTGTTTAAGCTTTACACAAATACGTTGGTGCATTCCGAGGTGATGCAATGTGATGAGCAATCAGGATAGCAGCTTCTTCTCCCCTGTGGTGCATTTTTTTCTCTCAATAGGACCAAATATTGCCGAAGACTACGGTGGGTTCCAAAATACACGTCATATGATGTGGGTACCTTTATGGTTGCACCGGCTAGTTTCCATTGAATTGACTGCAAGCATACGGGTATACCCACAATGAAGCACTAAGTCCATCAGTGGGGTTGAATACATCTTGAAGTATAGCGGCATCGGTGACAAGTGTAACGGTCATGCTCAATTCCCTCTTAAAACACCCTAGACACCTGATCTGTTTTATGATGACGGGTTGAAGCAGTGGAAAGATCTAATTGAGAGAGACGTTTCACATGTTATTCTGTTACCCCACGCTTAAGATGGGCGATAGAAAATATCGTAATCGATCGAACGAATGACGTTCGGAATGTTTGACGCTTCAACTTTTGCGCAAATGTTTGGTGTGCGCATGAGACTGCACATGGAATCCGTTATACAAACATCGAAGTCCCGGTAAAAACACCATCTCGTCGCGCTCGAGATGGTACAACGTAGGGCGACAAAAATGTTAAGTGCTTATCCCAGTTTCATTGTTAACTTAGGTTAAAATCTCTACCAATGTGTGGCGGACGTCATGCGCGTCTACGGAGTGATCTCATAATGGTGTATCAGATCGTAATGAACTCCAGTCACTCTTGCGAACAATTTCGGAAACTCAGCTAAAACACGCCTTTAAGAAGGCATCAACCTAAGCCGGTTGGACTGCGAAGAAATCCTTCTTCCTTGCAAATCTGACGGTCCTGAAATCCCTACTTAGGCATGTATTTGGTTTCCTCACCACTACTCAAATAACGACTTGACGACACACTGGCACATTTACATTATACTATATATCGTGTGTCTATCGAAAAACGGCATTAACACGGAAAAACAGTGAACTATATCGTATTCCCTATCGACTCCCGACAGGAATGTTTAAGTCGTTGCAATCGTAAACCCCTTAGTGAGTTCAGCCAAACCCGACTTATATTAATGGTTATCTACATCTATTAATTTTCAATGTTATGGCGGTAGTTGGACCAAGTATGATGGGTTCCTGACTGGGGTGTCGTTGTATTGTCAGAACACACCATACTGGTTAAGTAGTGTGTATCGGCGAAGTGAACACGAAATCGGACTAAGTAACTGCCGATAGCACTCAACTACTACATGTGATGGTCGAAACACGTTTCGATTTTATAGGAGACGGGTTTTTCACAAGTGTTGCATGTTATGTGAGCCAGGCGACAAAGACATTACACGACATCACACAAACACAAGAGTCTTGGGTTTTATGAAAACATGCCGACTCTGTACACACCCACTCACAGTCCGTTGAACACTTGACTCGGAACATGATGTTGGTTCGCATTTTTTGCATAGTAACTAGTTCGAACACAGTTTCCTGGCGCCATCTGGCTTCAGTTCTCCAAACCCTAAATGTTACGCGGGTTATTTGGCTCTAAACCTAACAAGGACTTGTCAATTATCAGCCTTTTTGCGCGTAGTGAACCATTGCTCCAATGCTTTATCTCGTGCTGCCCAGTACGGAGCATTGGCCTAACAGCTAAAATGTCTCGCACTTATCCCGCAAGCACCGTTAAGCTCAAGTCCATGATGACATATGCGGGAAATCTTCTCTCTTAAATTCACATTCGATCGTCTCCTAGTTATTGACCTACCTTCCCCACCTAGATTACCCCTGTCATCCACATGCGACTTGGTTCGACTGAAGCTCAGTTTACGCAAGAACTCGAACTGGCCAACCATGTCAAATCCTGCGGTCAAATGGAGTTAAGGGTATCCAAAGCAAACCTCACTACCGAGATTGACTCACTCCGCCTGGAAACCCACCACAGTAAGTTACAACTGCTTTGGGGATTGCAACTTGCTTCCCGTTTATAAATTTGTCAACGAATAAGTCTTCGCTTATCACCTTACAGCTCCGAAGGCCCCGATGTTTTCAGTTCCTCACTGTGCAGTTGAAGGAAACGCGCTTCATCTTGTTTGGCATTCGACTGGCTCTAACCGAGACACACCACCCCTATGTGATCGATTCCTTTCTGATTACCATCAAATGTACGAAACTGTTCCAGGTTCGAGGGAGAACGGAGCGGCTAAACTATCCGTCATGAACATTCCAACAACATGCCCCAGTCGATCGGATTCTTCAATGAACGTCAACGTGAATAGCGTGTCCAGTTGCAGACCAAAGCAAAATTTAGGGAGATTGAACGGACACTTACCAGCGTCCGTTTCCGCTTACCTATTGTCGAGTCCTGGATTGCCAGATAAAACATCAAACTGCCTGGTGGTGACCACAGTGAGTCCCAGAAAGCCTCGTCTCCATGGTTCCTTTACTTCCATTTCTGGTCATACGACAAATTCAAGAAGTGGCGAATGGCATAATTGCGCTTTGGAGGAAACTGGTGCCAGCAGACCAGTCTACAAGGAGTTGGAACCTGTCACTTATTCTCTGGAAGTGGATGACGGTCGAGGAGGTCCTTTCAAAGTAAGCGGCGTTATGACACAGATGCTAAGTGCTCGCACATTTCATCCATTGTGTAACGGCGAACTGAGGTTTAATATGTTACGCAATGTAAGGATAAGCTTTATTCGAGTGGGAATAACTCTGTTCCATGCATGCTAAGATAGCCTGTTGCAGCTATAAGGGTTAACTTGGCAGCGAGAAATGAAGTCACTGACTGCAAAACAGTGTACTTTCGGCCCGGCTTGGCTTACACGCTGTAGTTCACGTGACCCGCCTTGTTCTTGGCTCGAGACGTTACGGTACATGGTTCGTAGTCGGCATCGGTGGCGTGTCTGCTGCAGTCTATTCGAATTGCCTGTTTAAAGTGTGTTTGGCGCTGAGTTATCTGCTGGTTAATGGCTGATTATGACGCGGGGTAGTGAAAGCCACAGAGAGGCTATCTAACCAAGGTCGCCTTATTCTTTCACGAAAGTCAGCTGTTTGCGACAGTATGTTGTTGAAATGGTGTAGGCGCCTTGACTTTGAATGTCTTCTTAGGACATTAACGTTTTATGCTGGATCCTCTTTTCTCCCTTTTATTATTCTTCTTTCCGTAGGTCACGGTGGTTGTACGGCAGCGAAGCATCAGTTCAAATGGCTGATGTGCCGCTATTAATGATGCAGCAACAGCTCTGTTTTAAACAATGGTTAATGTTTGCTCTCCTACGCATAGTGCTTAGTATTCAAAAACATTGCGCTAGCAAAACCGTCCCAATGGTTTACTTTGTAGAGTTACCACGGTAAATGTGTGGGCAGGATGTGTTTGAACATGAGGTAAAGCAGGTCATTTAACTAGTTTAATCACATCTAAGAATAGGTGGTTTGGTGGTTTGAAGAAAGGTTTGTAAAACTGTAGAAGCAACTAATGATAAAACAGACAGCCGAGTCAGCATATCTGTCGTAATAGCCTATCAACTAATCGATGTGCATACTGGCTTTCGGCTGCATGAGGAGAAGGTAATAAGTGCATACTCCCACTTCAATTCTGTTTTGAGTTCCAATGAGCAGTTAGTAACCGCTTCGTGAGTTCATTTCAGTTATGCTATACTTTACTATCTTGCAATGGATCAATGCTTAGTACTGGACAAAAAAGCAGATGCTTGACTAGTCCCGTAGGATAGTTAGTTTGAAACTTTTAAGATAAAACATGGTCTTTGAAAGAAGTCGGAGTTGGCTGAACTCGCTAAGGGGGTTGCAGTAGCAACCACGCGAGTATTTCTTCCTGGAGTTTAAACGGAGTGTGATATAGTTCGCGGTTTGTTTTGCATTGATGTCGTCATTCGATGGTCACACGATATATCACGTAACGCAACTATGTTAATGTGTCGCCAACTTCTCGTCGGGATAGTGATAAGTATAGACATTTGATTACATGCGCTGGGAGAGAGTTCCAGAGATTTGACACTCACAGGATGAAAGAATTTCGTCGAATTCCAGTCGGCTGTATTGCGTTGCCAGCCTTAACCGATGTTCTGTCAGATTCCTGTATCGACTGAGCTACAATAGATGGTGATAAGGGTGTTTTGCGTTTTACCAGGATGTGTTACATTATTATGGGATGCTCCTCGTAAGCGTAGAAAAGGTCCGCAACTCTCACAGTGTTTTATCCTGAACTGGCAGAGAAGGTAGGACATGCCCTTAACCTTCTCTGTCGCCCTGCTTCGGGCATTCTCCAGCGTGACGAGATGGTGCTTCTGCCAGGGTTGCCACTCTTAGATAGCGCAACTGGCGCCGAACATTGCAAACGTAATTCGCAGGAGGCCGAAGTGTTGATTTACTTTATTTCATACTCTATTGGCCCGCCCTTAACAGTTAAGTACGTCTTGCAGAATTATTGACTTATCGGGTATTTGACACCCAGTAGTGAAGAGGATAAACTGCATTAGAAGGCCATGGAGTAATTTCGAAATGCTGGAGGCAACTCGAACTTGACATAATGAGAGAGAACCATTTTAATTGACTAATAATAACTTTCTGTTGCACAGTGACCAATTGGAAACGAATAGCCTGCGCGAAAGTAGTAAGGTTACTATGAGTGCACGAGGCACGTTGTCAGATGAAAAAAAGATCGCATTGCTAAGACACGACTTAACAACATCTTCTGGCAATGAGATAATGCGTCCTTGAAGTTGCCGATCTAAAATTTCGGAGCCATCGTAATTTCATCCCTGAAAGCAAATGATCATACACACCGAAAACAATGATGGTCGCATTGTGGTGCACTACTAATGTGTAATATGGTGAAACGAGCAGGCGCGATGAACTCAGTCAAGAATGGATCAACGCGGACGACGGTTGCTTAGCGCACAATTCAACCAGCCCTGAAAATGGATGGCTCTGTAGCGATGAATCTATACCGTTCCGTCACAACAAGCTGACTCGATAGTAACCGGCGCATCATGGAATCAAATCGCACCACGAATGATGTAAGTAAATAAGTCAGACTGTTCCATGTTGGAAATGTTATACCATGTACACGTTCGTTCTCCTATACACATCGGCATCTCCATAACGTTTCCTGTACGAACTTTTGGGCGAAATTAAGGGAGTTTGCGAAAGAGGGACAGCTGAGGGAACCATCGCTAGTGGTGATTTGTACATCCGGAATAAGGAAATTAGTTTGTCGTAAGTAGGGCTGAGTGCAGAACAAGGAGGACAAGACTGACGCTCACACACGGAGAAACATCTTTCTCAACAAAAGCCAGCTAACCGAGCGTGTAGGTACAAGCTCCTCCCCAGGATTGCTTACCCGAGGTGGTAGTACAACGGGTGGAAAGCGATTACCTTTTCTGTTTTACCTTTGATGGAATCTCAGGTGTTTAGTGGGGAGGTAAACAGACACTGGTGTCCTCCGGCCCAGTACTGACGCATTTCTTCGTTGGCTACTCAACGCAGTTGTTCACAGTGAGTGGGGTGTGCGTCAGCAATCAAAAGAATCGTAATCAAGCGATCTCAGTGCTCTTTGTGTGCCTGTGTGTGTGTGTGTGTGAATCACGTTTGTTAACTCCTTAGGTTTACATGAACTGCATCTCGAGGTAAAATTTAAAGTTAATCCTCAGAATCCCGTAGGGCAAGGGAAAGTTTGGAATAGTGTACCGAAACTACACTCGAGATCACACCAGCATGATGGCTTGTGCGCTGCCACTGGCAGTGTGTCCAGTTCCCATACACCGGCATTCAGTGGTCAATAGAAGATGTGTTTATGAATCACAGCACCACACATACACACACAAATGGCATATCCTTTTTGCCCGATGGGCTACAAGTGACCGACGTCTGGTCCGCATGGACAAACAATGCATGACAGGGTCCGCTTTCGGTGACAGGGCTACCTGAAGCCTCAAGATCATGACCGTGTATCCAGATGTCGGCTGGGTTTATTCGCGTTCCAGTTTACCTCCACGTGATTAGCACTTAACGGCCCTCGCCCCGTCAGATGACACATCAGAGATCTGGCGGTTGACAAGTGCCGGGTGACCAGACGCCGATTGCAGTGGCTTGTCGTGCGGATGAAATAATAACGGGAGCGGCTAGAATACGACAGTGTGGGTGGGCGCGGAATTCCCCTCCCTGACTGGCCGGATGACCTAAGGTTCGCTCTAAGTGATTCATCTTCCTCGCTTGGCAGTTGCAAATCCACCCTTCCTGTGTACCTGAGGCGCATTCTTGCCATGAGTTCAATTGAATCCTGTGTGGCCAGTGACTGCACTGTCGAAGCGACATTTCAGTTTGACGTGTTGGAAACTGCATGGTGACCGTGCCTATCACGGTCCCAGGAGGTTTTTGTGTCTGTTAGCCGTAAGCAATGGGGACGGTGTATGCGTTTGATTGGTTAGTCCTGCAATCGGTTGCCTCAACACTCCGAACGGCGTTGCACTATCACATCCTCCATGACAAGGTTGTCCATTATTAGGAATCATACCACTTCACCATAGACCCACAGAATCCATTTCTACTTGCTCTATAATACAGTATTCAGACTACAGAATTCCAGACAGCATCGCTTGATTGTAACCACTTTTCTCACTAGGGCTGCGCTTCAGACACTTGGCAATTCCTGCGACCAGTTATGCAAACTGCGTCCAATGTCCACCATAAGCGAACACTACAGGGTTCGGTCTTTCGTGTGCCCTTCCTTCCTTGAGGTTTTGCACCCATGGCTCTATTTCATACATCACTGGCTCTTAAGAGTAAGGTCACAAGTTCGAATCCGGTAGGTGTGTTAAAAGTCGGTCCTTCAGGGACAAAACGTATATTCTGCAAACAAAAGGATCAGGCGAAAACGCAGGCAGAGGGCGAGTGAAACATATCGGTATATATAGCTAGTTGGATCCATAATTAACGACCTTTGTGAATGCATGACATTTTTCCTTTGATTCAGTCAAACAAACTCACTCCAATGCGTCCAACTGTTGGCCAATCAGCGTGCATGCGAGAAACGTGTGAACTTCCAATCAGCTGCCGCCTTTCCTTGCGGCAGCCTAACGGCTTCCTTGCTGGGCTGGCACCGCACGTTCGTTCGAGTGTATACTCCCAGCACATCCTCCCATTTTTCATGTTCTTGCTGCTGTACTTTGCTAAATAGTCCATACACTTTACCACTTCGCGTCCTCTTTGTTGGATCTGCTGATGTCGCCTCATTGCCGCACGCAGTATAACGCTCTCTCCCTGATTCATGCTGTCGCCTCGGACATCTCCTCAGCTGTACTCGGTTTCTTCTCAGCTTCTTCCCTCCAACATTTACTTCGTATGACCTTTCACCGACTTTCGCAGCCACGACTCCTTTTCTCCACCGCTCCTGTCCATCGGGAATTGGTTCAACCCATACTTCTTCCCCCACTGTCAGCTCAGGTAATTCCCGTGCGCCGTTGTCGTAGTACCGTTTCTGAGTAGCCATTCGCCTTTTCAAACTGTTCTGTACTTTCTCAAGTTGTGGCGTGACAGGGCGCAGAAGTGTTGCGGATGCAGGCATCACAGTTCTGGTCCTTCGACTGTATAGGCGCTGCACTGGGCTCAGGCCGATATCCGTTGAAAGAGTGTTGCGACTCTCCAGTAGCATGAGGTATGGGTCCTCCCGAGTATCTCTAGCCTTCGCTAATAGTCGCTTGGCTTGCTTCACTGCCGACTCTGCCTTCCCATTTGATTGACTGTGATAGGGACTGGTTTGCCGGTGTGCGAATTCCCATTTGGTTGCGAAAGCCTGGAATGCCCTGCTGCTGAACTGGGGACCGTTGTCCGAGACTAGCTCCTCCGGTATCCCGTGCCGTGCGAATTGACATCTGAGTTTGTTGATTACTGCCTCCGTGGTCGTGGTGGTGAGTAAATCGATTTCAAAGTAATCACTATAGTAGTCCACCGTGAGTAAGTAATCCTTTCCGTTGTCCCAGAATAGATCCACTGCTACCTTTTGCCACGGTCGGTCCGGAACATCATGCAGCATCATCGGTTCCTTCGTTTGCCGAATGTCGTGTGAACGGCACGCCTCACAGTTAGATACATGATCCTTGATCTGACCTGTCATTCCTGGCCAGAACATCAGTTCTCTTGCTCGATTAATGGTGTAATTTGCACCCAGGTGAGCGCGATGGACATGCTCCAGCATCTCCTTTCGGAGAGAAGAAGGGATTAGAATTCGACTTCCCTTGAACAACAGACCGTCACAGACAGTGAGTTCGTCCCGAAAATTGAAGTAGGGTGTTAATTCCTTCGGGAGCTGCTTCTTTGTTTCGGGCCACCCATTGAAGATAACGTCTCGCAAAGCTGCAAAAGTTTGGTCTTCCTCCGTGAAACGCCTTATGTCTTTCAAACGGTTTTCTGTCACTGCCAGATGCTGCACCATGCTAACTGTCTCGATCTCTTCTAGATGATGTTCGGCCACTGGCGGATGTGCTCTCGACAGGGTGTCCGCGATGAACATCTGTGTGCCAGGTGTGTACACAATGTCAATGTCATACTTTTGGAGCCGGATAAGCATACGCTGCAGACGGCGAGGAACGTTATTCAGTGGTTTAGTGGCTATCGACACCAGCGGCTTATGATCAGTGTACACGGTTGTCTTTCTTCCAAAAGTATAATCATTGAAACGCTCCATGGCATAGACCACTGCCAGCATCTCTTTCTTGATCTGTGCGTACCGTTTCTCGGCCTCTGTAAGTGCTCGACTGCGGAAATCCAAAGGTCTTCCGTTCTGCAACAGAACAGCACCTATTCCACTCTGGCTACTATCACACTGTACCTCCAATGGTTGTGCTGGCTCGTAATATCCGAGTACGGGCGCATTACTGATAAAGTTCTTAATGGTTGCGAAAGCCAAATCCTGTTCCTTCCCCCAGCTCCAATTTACTCCTTTGTGAGTTAACTGCCTAATCGGAGTCATGACATCAGCGAGTCCTGGTAGGAACCGGCTTAAATAATTCACCATACCGTTTAGGCGATGGACTGCCTTCACATCGTTAGGGGACGGCATCTCTTGTATCGCCCTAATCTTCCCTGGGTCAACCCTGATTCCGTCGGATGTTAACACATGCCCATGGAAAATCACCTCCTCTTTCCGCAGCTCTACTTTCTCGCGTTTTAGCTTGATGTTCTTTTGCACGCAACGCCTCAGGAACCGGTGTAGCTTAGTGTCAGGCTCTTCTTCGGTAGAACCGTAAATCAGAACGTCATCTGCCACACAGGTTACGCCATCTAAATCATCTATTGCTTGCACCAAACGCTTTTGGAAAATTTCGCTAGACACCTTCAGGCCAAACGGTAATCGCAGCCAACGATAACGTCCGAACGGTGTAGCAAATGTGGTGAGGAAACTGGATTCGTCGTCTAGAACAACGTGCCAGAATGTGGAAGAAAGGTCTACTTTCGTGAAAAACTTAGCTTTTGCCAAACGTGGTAAAACATCTTCTAACGTCGGTAGCGCATAATGTTCTCTACGCAGGGCCTCATTCAGTGGCTTCGGGTCTATACATACACGTAGTTCGCCATTTTTCTTCGTAATGATTGCGACCTGGCTAACCCAGTCTGTTGGCTCATCAACCTTTGCAATCACACCCTGCATAACCAGCTTGTTCAATTCCGCGGAAAATCGGTCACGTAGCGCAAATGGGACTCTCCTAGCAGGTAACGCAATCGGGCGTACCGAAGGATCTAACGACAGGTGAGCGGTACCCTCAAATTCCCCTAAACCCGGGCTAAACACAGATGGATACAGGTCACTAACATCGGCTTCACTCTGACAAGCGTACACAAAACGATCATGGTTAAAAATGACAAATGACAAAGAGATAAAATCGAATCAATGCCGAGAATCGGCGTGAGATCCTCATCCACGATCACGAACTGCAGACGATGCGAAACACCGTCTCTCGGATTGACCACTTCAATTGTCGCTGAGCCCTTTGGCTTGAGTCTGGAACCATTCCACATGCGCAAATAACCTTGATCCGATTGAATTTGCACGCCGTGGCAGTGCTTTCTGGGCAAAATATTGATCGTCGCGCCTGTGTCTAACTGGAATCGCACAGACCGTCCCTCGATCAGAAGACTTGCATAGACACACTTCTGCGACGCTTTCCGAGACACGTTACCAATCGATTGTTCGGTGTCTTCTGTTGATTTGTCTGGAACGAGTGCACTGACATCTGTCGACTGACAGCAGCGGGCGAAGTGATTGCGCTTCCCACATTTGACACAAATGCGGCCCCACGCCGGACACTGTTCGCGGTTCCTCGGATGTCGTGTTGCACAGAAGTTGCAGGGCTCCTGTCGCGCGGTCGTGACCCTCGTAGTTTTGCTCCTGGAAACGGCGCACAACTCTGAATCACCTGTGATTGTCATCTGCTGGAACTGATAGGCAGTGGAGGACTCACTGTTACAGATGTCGATACATTGCTGCAGAGATAGGTTGCGCTTTCGTAATAGTCGCTTCGTCAAACCTTCGTCATTGATCCCAAGAACAATGCGGTCCCGTATGAGACTGTCCGCCATGCATTTACAGAAACTGCAGGATCGGGCCAAAATCTTTAGCTCAGTGACGTACGTGTCAACGGATTCACCTGGCCGCCTGTTCCGCGAAAAGAAGAGGTAGCGTTGAAATGTCTCGTTTGTTTGGCCTTCGCAGTATTCACTGAACTTCTCAAGAACTGTCTCCAGATTGTTGGCATCTTCGCTCTTGTCGTAACACAATGTCTCTAGCACGCGGCGCGCATCATCTCCTGCTGCGTGTCGAAACATGGCCAAGCGGTACGCCATCGGTTGTTTGTCCAGACGCGATAAAGTGCAGAAATCCATCCATTTGCTCTTCCAAAAACGCCAGTTGCTTGCCAAACTGCGTTCATCCATGTTCAGCGGGGCAGGCATTTGAATAGCCGGTGCAGCTCCAATCATCGTCTGGGTGGTACTAATGTTCTTCTCCTTCTCTGACACCATGTTAAAAGTCGGTCCTTCAGGGACAAAACGTATATTCTGCAAACAAAAGGACCAGGCGAAAACGCAGGCAGAGGGCGAGTGAAACATATCGGTATATACAGCTAGTTGGATCCATAATTAACGACCTTTGTGAATGCATGACATTTTTCCTTTGATTCAGTCAAACAAACTCACTCCAATGCGTCCAACTGTTGGCCAATCAGCGTGCATGCGAGAAACGTGTGAACTTCCAATCAGCTGCCGCCTTTCCTTGCGGCAGCCTAACGGCTTCCTTGCTGGGCTGGCACCGCACGTTCGTTCGAGTGTATACTACCATCACAGGTGCACGTTACTGACGAGTCCCAGTAGGAGGATGCGGCCGTCTAGCGCTTTCCTGGATGTGTAATGGCTGTCTGATTGAGTCCAGCAGCGATGAATCCTCTCCTGAAAATAGATTTTGCATTCTGGGGCATGAATTGGACGGTAACACACAAAATAGCGCTTCCTACCTGATTATGGTTGTGGTCTACGCTCTGTAGTCAGTTGGCTGGACACAAGTTAATCGTCACATCTACCTGCCCCTATATCTTTGTGGAGAGTTGGAGTCACTTCTTCTCATTCTAAACGGGGTGGTGAAGGTGTGTTTTGAGAAGACTCGGTCCTTTCATACATCTGTATCAATCATTACTACGTAAGCCCCGATAGACACGATATAACGCGGTCACATGCGACCGATAGGTGTTCAGGTGGTAACTAATTGGTGCGCTTTGCGCTACAGTGATAGGCCCACATCCATAGATGTTAATGCACCCCAACGGTGTCCGCTATCAATCCATAACAATGGCTTCCATTCGCCTGAGAGTATGAGTGCGTTGACTGCTCATTAGGACACTGAATGGCTCATAGGGGTTGGAGAGGTTTCGGTGCACTTCCCAACCCTGACACCGCATGACCGGTTTCGTCCTCGTCTGGATTCATAGGGTAGGGATAAGCTGAGCTGGGAGTGGAATACGGCCTAGTTGTTAACGGCTGAAGCGTTGCTCATCTGGCTTGACTTGGAAGCCAGAGCTCAGCGAATGCCTTGTGACTGGGGAGGTGCTTCGGTTTCTCGACTCACCCGATTGCGCCGTTGCATGTTCCATCTGGCTGCGTAACTCTTGCGTATGTCTTTGTTGAGTAGAACAGCTGAATTTTGATCAGTGCGGCTGATGCGCACCTCCACAGGTGCAGATGGATTTCCATAGACAATTGGACGTGCCTGTCTCGTCGTTGCGATCTTACGCGAAGTCGGAAACAGAGGTATTGTAGGCGTGAACAACTACCGCTTTTCCAGGAAGCAGCCATTAGCTCCGTGTGAGTCACCTAACGTGGTCACTTTTAAGCCGCAGCTCAATAAATATCAGCTTCTCTTACACTGTTGCTACATGTTCTATATTGGTTGTGCCACGCAACTGCTTTATAAACACCAACGGATAACTGATGGTTTGCACTTTATCGAACAGCGGGTCTTTCTGTGCTTCGAATGTGTCTAGGTGCAAGTCATATGGGCCAGCTGGAGCTATGTCCAGAAGAGACAAAACTTGTATTGTATCGAGAATAAACTCATGGGTTGCTTTTCTGTACACTGATGTGATCGAGCCACCTGGTGGTAGCGTAGTCAATGTGTCTAGGTGCAGAAGACGGTTGTTTTGCTCACTAACACACGTCACGGGAAGATTTTGTTGCATAGTGTTGAGTGTGTGTTGTGATTGGTTATCATGCGCCACCCTCCGTCAATCGATGCACTTGACTCATGACTTGGTCACGTGTACAGACTGTAGTCGCCTACTCTATATGCGCGTGTTCTTACTGATTACTGGTTACCGGTTGGAAGCAGCAAGAAGGGATATCACTGTGTAGTTGCTTCTAATGTCACTCAGGGACAAAGGCCCGTTATATTGGAGTGCACTTGATATAGTGTAGATCGGCAGTGTTCGTGCAGGAATTTCCTAAATTCCGACACCAACTTTGCCTCAACTACGTGCTGCGGCACGTTATTCCATACATTCACCACTCTCCGTTCGAAACAGAGTTGGTGAGCGATCGGCTTCAAGTCCGGTGCTACAAGCTTGCACCGATGTCCTCATGTGCTGCTTGGTGTGCCAGATGAAGCAGCCGCCACAACAAGGGGTTATCACCCAGATGTAATATACAGTGCGTCATGATGAGGTCAACTCCCAGTCGATGATAAGCTGGGGTATGAATCCCTAGTTTCTTACACCGGTCTTCGTACGCCACACCTTCTAAATTGGGAATCTGACTTACAATAGTATACCGGGCACATGCACGACCTTCACATAAGAATCCGTGAGTAGCGGTACGTAGTCAACATCGCTTGTATAAACTTATAGACCCTTTCGAGCATGCCCATGAGTACGTCTGCGAGCAAGAGGCCTAATGAGCTACTTATTTGCACACAAGCCAATTGTCGATATGTTTTTTCTTGAACTTAAAACTTGGCACTTTGCGTACCTAAAAGCAATAGGTGCGCCAACAATTTTCTGGAGTACCTATAATCGGACACAGAGTTTCGAGGTAAACATACACTGATAGACATCGGCCTCATTCAGCAAGATGTTTGTGAGGAGGTACTCAACACCGAAAGAACTCACCTGATTTCTGCTTAAATTTACGCATTCCAAGTTAGGAAACAGCTCGAAGAGGCTTGACAACGAATTATTTAATATGAGTCTTCTGACAAGCTCAAATGTGCTGTTCATTCATACAGCAAAGGTCTGGCATGAAGAATCGACGATGGAGATAATCGGTTGTATAGCTGTTAGGACTTGCTAGCAAGTATCCCCGCTTTCCATAATCGGCTACGTACCCATTTTCCCACATTAAGTAGAGATAGCGAAACTGCTACCCGAATGGGATCCACCAAGGACTCAACCTCTGTGACAGACGTTGGACGATGCGCTTTTATGATGTTGTGTCCCGAAAAGCAGAAAATCACAGTAGCAACGGTATGTATGTATGAGCCTGTCTGCATGTACACGCGTTGCAGTGAACTAGGTAGACGTGTACAGATGCAACCAGCCAGATGCAAAAACATGGGGCTGGTCCAATTTATGCTAACTACGCGGCGTGGGTGGCGTAAACGAATCGACCAAGTCAAATTAAGGTGACACGACATATGGCCTAGGGGTAGCAACATAACCTGACACTCCAATGTTTCCTGCTTCCAGTCGCAGTCCTACTATCAATTTCTAATGAGTGGAACAGAGTACACAACCGGTCGTAAAACACAGCGTCGCATGTGAACAACGTCTAACACCTCCCTACGTCCCAACGACTGATTTGACCAGGATTCACTTCTGTGTGAATCGTAGTCCACATTCATAGTGTGTCGCAATCCGCTTACACCGCTCGTTCTCAAAAATAATTCACCAATAGCCTCATCGGCATTCGTAATGTATACACTTTAGTCAGGACTCACGTTTGTGAAGTTTCGGTACCCACAGCCTTTAGCGTGGTACGCGCTTCCTCGGAGATGAATCCATGGGGCTTTAAGCAGCAACACTACACAACTTCTCGACTAAAGAGCTTGTGCGAAAGGTGTCTAACCTGAAGTTTGTGTTGTCAAAAAATAACGTCTCCATCTTACTAGGGCACTGCCCTGGCTAAGGGGCTTATATCAAGCCTCAACATAACCGCGTTTCTATTTTGATCCAACCCACGGAGTACTTTAAAATGCTCTTCAGTAAGAAACGCCTGCTTCTGCATTGGGATGGTGAAGAAATAATGCCATATTTCCACTTATCTGTTGCTTAACAAGGAGTCAGAAAAGCACAAAACAAAACAGTTTGTCGCCGCTTGGCCATGTATCGATCTCGTGCGAAGTTAGTGAAAGATTATTTGTGCACGGAATGACCGAGTCACATCAAAACTTACGTTTTCGAATTTTCAGGATTCAAATAATGAGGGAATTTTGTTGGTTTCTATCCTAGTTAAGATGCAAAGTTTTATCCGGTGATGTAGCCGAATTGCTGAAGTTCTAAACGGCATAACGAGCGAATTGCTTTGCCGCGGTGTGGTATTCATCCCATTGTGCGAACTTAGCAGCCGATTTCATCTGGGAAATATTTTGAATATTAGATTGTTGATGCAAACTGGTGTGCCGTTTAGCAATGTACGAGCGTTAAGCACGCAGCTGCAGAGGCCTGCAAAGGCGAAATTTCCAAAATGTCAACTACGACTATACGATGTAGTTCACAGCTGGCTAGCTGGCTGGCTAGGCGAACTACCTCCACGTGGTGCCAGCTGGGTGGTTCGGGTTAATCCCGCTCTAGCTAATAGTTTGGCGGCAGTGTTCCAGGACGTTGTGGGCTTTCACCTGTCAAGTGTTCTCCCTATAAAAAGCCACATATATCTGCTTAACAACACTGTGACGTGGCGGATATGACTAGCCACTACAGAAAGTCATTGTCTCTTGCCATACCGGAGGATTTTACACGGTTCGCGAACGTCAACCACTTCAAACGTTTAGTCTGATCCATTCCTATATTGTCGAATTCGCAAAAAGAACACAAATTAATAATACTGGTAACAATTTCATTCAACATAACGACTTACCCATGAACCCATATACATACACACATATATCCAGTATGTACTGGTTAACTTGCAACATTGCTGTACCATTACTGATGTTGCAAGCTGTATTTTCATTATCAAGCCTTTTAAGGCGTGTCTCGCACCGCGGATAATAATTCAGTTGCTTATTTATTTAAGTCGCTCGTTAAAAGGTTGGAGCCCACTTGCCCAGTCATTCCCCATTTCTTCCCCAGTGATATCGGTCGAGAGGTCACTTAGTGGTTGACCTACGAAAGCATGGAATAAAGTGTTTTCACCTTAACGGCTGCATTCTCATCGATGCGGCTCTCGCATTCCTTTCATTGCCACGTCTCCGATACCAGCCCAATCGTTAGATGAATATTTTGTCTTCACTAACCCAGCCACCTTATTATCAAGGATCAGAGACATAAAGACATCTCGCGGCTGTGAATATCGAGAAGAAAGGGCTGAAGTATCATGTGACTCTTAATTATTATGGAATTCTGTGCACTTTTTTCTTAACCCACTAGTCCTTCCGTTACTCCATGTACTGATTGTAGAATCACTTTCAAAACGTAAGGTTCTTACAATGTAAGCTGTTCCACGCTGGTCCTGCTTGTCTGTGAATTGGCTAAACCTATAGTCATTCGTCTAGTGTCTGCGTCAGAGACGCATTCTACTTGAATAATGACCTCTGCTACACACCCGTTCTCCATCTTCCTGGACAGGTTGCATACACTGGTCGGGAGACAAAATGTCGACTGGAAGGTTTGCAGTTTAACACAACCTATCGACTGCGCGTTCGTGCATCCAATCCCGTGGGTTACAGTGCTTACGGAGACATTTTGACACTGACCACACCACGACGTAAGTTTATGAACGGAAATGTCTTCACTAATCTGTTGTGTTAGTAAGCAGCGCACCACCTGTTGTCTGCATGCGATCCCATTTTCCAGCGGGACGTGATCTTCGTGACAGTCAGTTAGGCCAAAAGCCTTCCAAGGCTTTCAAGGACGCGTCACAACGTGACAGCCCAGATGTTTGCAAATCCCCATATCCAAATCGACCTGATCCGTGCTAACCTTCATGTCCCCACCTCTGGGCAGACCGGGGTGACCTAGTTCATATGGAATGGACTGCACACCCATCTTCCCTCAGAATGTGGTGGTGTAGTCCTTAGTCATATACTTGGCTGGATTAAACGATAGACCCGTCGGAAAACGCATGACAAGTGGAAGGTGAAATACCGAGTTACATGTTAAGCGGATGGCAAAGACGTGTGCACTTCACTAAACTAAACTGGGTTGCTCTGGTCCGGCGGAGGGTACGGAGTTCCGTACGTGTAAAACCAACCTCAGTAGGACTGGCTGAATTGCTAAATATCTGTTTACAATTGTGAAGGTTGGGTCAACGCTGTGAGCCCTTTTTAGCGCCTCTCAGCTCCCACCGCCCGTCTCAGGATTCATAATGTACTATGCTCCAAGTAGCACATCTCAATGCCATTAATGGGCCGCAGCCCAGTTACTGATTCTGGTACCCTCAAATATCGCACGTCGAGTTGATGAGATTTTACCGCTATTATTAACTTCCAACTACAGCAGCAGTGCGCCATGATATACCGCAGCCACTTTTACTATAACCATATCCAAGGGCTCAATGTTGCCTCCTGTACCCTCGTTTCATGACGTTCTGTCGCCGCAGACTGTTAGCACCCGTAACGAGAACGCGGAGAACGAGCCAGGATAGTGTATACAAAAAATATGCTTCACTTACATAGAGTACAGTAACCGTTGAGACAAAGTTACCAAAACATGTTGGATCCAACCATAAACATGGGGGAAGCTGAACGACACAAACGAATGAGAGGCGATAAAAGTCAGAAGCAAGCACGCGAGTTCGAGGAGACGGTATTAGCAATAACATCTATTACGAGCGACGTATGCCGGCCAATCAATACAACGAAATGCTGCGTTTAAACTAATGTCAAGAAACAAACGGTAGAGAAACGAAAGCCGATAACTACGAATTGTCACAAAATATATATCTTGTAGGCACTCTGCCAACACATGACTTTCATTTTTAGGTTATCTTCCTCACCAAAGCAGTTTTTATCATACAGGCATCCTACAGAAGCCAGTTTTATCACCAAGCCAGGACAATCTTTTGGATTGTTATCATGATCATCCATGTGATCGATCGTGCAAGCCCCCTGAGCCGTGTGTTAAATAACCATCGATGAAACTAACAGCAGATATGAACCAAGGTATATGTTTCGAAAATTCAAGTTAACTAGCCCAGAAGCACTTTCATGGTTGAGTTTAGCTGTACACAGAGAAGACTACGCTGAGAAGGATGCAGGGACGATGAAATTGGTCACACAATGCTGCTAACACCTCAGAACCATGGGGCAACAACAGAACGGGCAAGAACTTCCAATAACGTAAGGGGAGCTCGTTTTGTTAAAGTCACACAATTTTCGGAGGGCCAAATCCTGTGTAACTGCGTTGGCAACGGAACGGTCCAATGACTGCATTGAATGCCAGAGTAGACCCCGATGCGCACATGCTATTGAGGAGATCTTTGTTTTCACGGACCGGTACACCTATACTTATGTTCTCGCGATCACGTATCGCGCTTGACTTATCAACCATCTGTGAAATGAGCAGGTGACTGGTTTGGCAAATACCGCATTCCTATTGGTTGTGCTCAAAACGCACCAGAAGAGGTTGGCCTCCGCACCCAGGCTCTAATTACACGTGGGCGGCGCAGTAGGGAAAATGGTGGCTTGCAGTTGGAAATAAGTAGCCAGTAGGTTTGACTGCTCGTCCAGTCCTTTCGTTGCTAGGATGCTCTGTGTCTTTGTTGAAGTATTGCGTCCTCCAATTTTCATCCAGCGTCCGGCACCAGTTACTGTGAAGGTGATACTAAAGTTGCTAAACATACAGTGGCGGAGTTCCGAGGATCGGGTTATGATCAGAGTATGCTCAAGTTCCGTTTAGGAATTGCTTCCTGCCAGTTGGTCCCAAAATTGCATTCCCGAAACGATACTATTCTTGTTGGGCTTTCGGCGCTTCTGCTTGAACAACCTGACCATTCGATCGGAGGGGTTCCGAAAACAATACTTGTAGAGAGTAACTTATGAAACACACAGTCCAAGTTGACATTGGCGAGAACTGTGCACTAATTGTACTTCGCCTAAAAATGATACAAGAGCGGATAATTCTTAACTCGATGAGACTGTGTTTAAGCACATCAAATATCTGTCAGCCTATTTGCTTCGGTTAAAATGCTTACGAACGTTTCTTCATAAATGACGAATAATTCGCGTTTTTCCAGACCGTGAAACAGCAATAGGTCGGTAATTAAACAATGCCCAATCTTCATATTTATGGTATATTCGTGCAAACTCTCTGGCCTTTTAGAGCCCTGCTTGTCCCCTTAGAATGACTATACTAGTAAAGTAGCTGCAACTGGTTCCCCAAGCATACGGAAAACCAAACGCGCCAAACTCAGTGACTTTTCCGTTCCATCATCCCCTATCAGAAGAGTCAGCTATTGAGTATTCAAAAAACTGGACCGGTGTAATTGTTCAGCGTTTCATCCAGTTGTACGTATGACAGTAATATTTATCATCAATGACCACTGAACTGTGAGAAATCGATTATGTTTGCTTTGTGGTAACTTACTTCTCTATTCCCTCGTGCAGTTGCGAGCTTTCGCATGGAAGTTCCAAGTGCGCTATCTGCACCACGTTTCGGTAGTGTACCCCATCTGGATCCGGACGGGCTCCGAATATGCGGAAATGGTGATGCCGAAGACCACGTTATACTCGGCAGTGTTGGCTTCTCCAAAGGTCTGCATTACTGGGAATGGCGCGTTGAGACGTACGATGGGCGTGGTCAGCCTTCTTTTGGTGTGGCTTTGCATTCCGTGGCAAAGGAACGTATGCTGGGTAGGTGAAGTGGATTCAGCTGTCTGTGTGAGTTGCATGCATTGCACATAGTCTAGTGCTACTTTATTTGATGAGTGATTGATTTTGCCTGTAGTTTTGATTTTTTCAATTTACCTTAGTTGTCTGTCTATCCGTCACAAAACTTCAGCCCATTCATATAGGTACATTGTACGCAAATGAAAAGACAGCTCATTGAGACACTTTGAAAGGCTTCAAATACTGAGGCCGTAGTTGGCTCTGCTGTCAGTAAATGAAGTGAGCGCCATGCTATGCATGTGCACAGGTTGTGCTTTAGTGTAAATAGAACCTCAAACATGCTTTCCATTGTGTTCCACTATGACATGGTATAGCTGACTTTCTGAGACACGCGAGGGGTGAATGGTCTCCAGCTTAAGCAGCTTGACGACGCATGTCACAGCGGGGTATCTGAGATTCTTACGCACGCACGCACAAGCGGATGTTACCACACGAACGGATATGGGCGGTGCCTAGAACGCTAGAGGGAAATAGCAGAGGCTACATTAACTCATCACTTGAGACCGTAACCACCACTTCGCGCCAGTAGCTGTGATGGGGAACAAAGGGCAGTGAAGTGTCTGTCAACGGCGAGCCGGTTGTATGTCTGGACCTCAGCTGGCTATTTGTCTGAACACGTCTTTGTGACGCTTACCGAACTCGTAGACTGAGGATAAGCGACACTGGCAAGGTGATCACGGGAGTCTTAAATGTGTTTTGGTTGGTTTAAATGAAAGTATTATGAGTTCCAGTTCTTTGCATGAGCGACTGTTTGCGAAGCCAAAACAAAGAAGGGAGTAGAGTTGGACAAGCGATGGATAAACTTTATCTTTACATCTCATGATATCCGGATACATTAACATTGCTATAGTCTCAGCTGAGTAGGCATAGCACAGTCATCAGATCAAGTCGCGGTCAGTTCGGCTTATGATGAACCTCTCTCGGTTGTTTTACACACAGAAGCCAGTGTCTATGGAATGGTAAACTGATATGATGCAAAGCTCTCTGAAATGGTATACTAGGATATGTGGATCCGATACTAAGGGGTTTAGCAAGATAGTAACCTGTCCGTCGGCCAGCACACACGCTATACTTCTGCATCAGAACTGTGCCACTAACAGCATTACATTGTCTAAAATTAGTTTGGTTATCAAATCAACGATTATATGTGCTCTTTTCGGTTTAACTGTGGTCCCAAAAGACACAGGCTATCATGTCAGCTTGGAACAGAGCGGAAGGCGGAGCGCAGCCGTAACTCGAAGTCATCACATTCCACGGAAGTGTAGAGGTGGCATTGGATGATCCCATTGATCTCTTTCACCGTGAACCCAAAGTTCATGCAGATCGCATGAGGCATCAGAAATCCAGCTCGCATGAGCGGTGTAATCAAGCGTACGTACCATACACCACTGTGACGAGGAATGACACAAAATTTGAACAATGAACAATCAATTTATACGGGTTCAGAAACGTTAGCTTACAAGACCCGTCAGTTAGTTTGTGGAGATAACAACATAACAAGATTGATAATAATGATAATAAAACGGTTAGTACTTCAAAATGAAAATAAGTACTTATCGTTTGCTCCTCCGTAGGCCTGCAATCCGCTAAGACGCACAGCGTCCGCAGTTAACATCAACTAATTCCATGGTCAAATCCAGGTGAAGGATGGAGACGTAATGCTATGACAACGTGTAATCGGATGAGTGTAACAGCCACCTGTATTTTAATGCCGTTAGTGTCAGTGCAGAGACGACCGATTCTGGAATAGTATTCCACGGGTGACAGACATGAATGGGAAAGCAATTTCTGCGGCACTCCAGGCAGCTATACTGTACAGCGAGTTTCAAGAGTAGTCCCTTAAGGTTGGTATTGCTGCTGAGTTGCAGTAAGGTGCAGCACACATGATGTGGGTCTCACAGAATCAAGGATGCCATAATCATGTCGCCTCGTAATCTGCGATAGCTTCCACTGAGTACCCCAATCGTTACAGCGCCTCCTGTTATGAAAGATTGCGTATTCCACGTACTTTCTTAGGTGTCCGAGGTTGTGTCTGCTCCTGTGCATTAAGGTCGTGCTTCAGCCATGGACGCCAGGCTTGAATTGCGTATTCGACATGGGGGTGGGGAATATACGCACTGAGCATTTACCGAAATATGGGGCTGTTTATTTGTCCGAACGCCCGTCGCAACAGCCCGGCGTGTTGGTTCCGGGTCTTCGAGACCTTCCCAGATTGCCTGAAGCAAAGCAAGTCATCTTGAACCATGACCCCCAAGTCACGTTCGACAGATGCTCGTTGCAGAATGTTCGTTCCGAGCCTGTATGAGTAGCTGCTCTGATATCGGATGCAAAGCACCTTGCCTTTACGGACGTTGAAATGCAATAAGTTTTGAGTTGACAGTTGATACAATGTATCTCGGTCAATTTGAAGCAGATGCTGGTCGGCGTTCGCTTGGATTCTGCACCAGATCTTGATATCGTCGGCAAACAGTAGGAAGTTTGAAGCGATTCACTGTGCAAGGCCATTAATAAACACGGAAAACAAACGTCTACCTAATAGTGAGCCTTGCGGCACACCACAGGCGACTTGTATGGGGTCCGATAAAGAGATCCGAACTCTGATCACTAATTGCCGTTAAAGTAAAATGTCAGCAATGCAGCTTAAAGTGGGTCGCCGATCCCGTAATGCTGGAGCTTGGAGAATAGTATCCGATAGTCTAGATGATCGAAAGTCCTCGAAAAGTCGAGGTAGATCACAGCAACGCCTTCTCCACTGTCAGCTAACTCGGTCCAACCACTACATGTGATTGGTAAATTCGTTGTACATGACTGCAATCGGCGAAAATCGTGCTGCTCAGGCGTGATGATGTTACAGTTTTCCAGATAGCACACCAGTGCATCGGCAACTACGAATTCCATGACCATGGAGAGTATAGGAAGAAAGCATACTGGGCGGTATTTGGAGCGCTCAGTTCTGCTTCCATCTTTGTGAGTCGGGGTTATTATTCCAAGCTTCCACATGGTGGGAACTTGGTTCTGGTCTAAGCAACGCTGGGAAAACTGAGCTAAATGTCCTGCCAGTTGTCTTACTTCCGCTTCCAATGCCTCTGGACGAATGGTATCGACACGCGGCGAACTGTGTTTGCGTACAGACATCAGCTTTTGCAATACAGCCTCCGCGTTATAAGTGATGTGGGTTAGTCCCAGCGAAAGGACGACAAAGGTTGGAAGATCGCTTGTTGGCAAGACCCTCTGAAACGTGGGGGCATATTGCATCCGCAGGGCGTTTGCTGCTTCCACAGCTGCACTTTTCAGGCCTTCGTCCGTGCTGAGTGGAGGAAATCCTTGCCTCGACTTTCGTAGGCTATTGACGTGATTGTACAGCAGTTTATGGTTAGCACTGAAGATTTTTGCGATGTTCTCCTTATAGGCGGCTTTGTCTACTCTTAGCAGTTAAGTGCAGTGATTACATTGGTCAACGTAGTTGTCCCTATTTTCTGGTGCTGGAACTTCTCTGTTCACTCGCCATGTTGCGTTGCTTACTGTCCTCCATTTTCGAGTTCTGATCCTAACGGAAGAAATTGTTGTACACTTATTGCAAACTCTTAATTTGAAGCCACTGCAGGCAACTGACTGAAGTTGTTGACGAACTCGAGCCAGGCGACTTCCGGGGGTTCTTCAGCAAGGAACAACCAAGTTGTAGCGCTGATGAGCTGGGCTAATCGATGGTAGATTGTGATGGTTCGCACAGACTCATCGTTTTCATTCCGCTGTTCCTGATAGCAGATGAGGTTGAAACTCATGACTGCGTGATCACTGCGACCCAGCGGGCTGTCCAATACCAACACTCAGTCATATGCTCCTCGTTGGTAAGCACAAGATCCAGCACAGATGGCCTGTTACCTGTTCTGAACCGCGTAGGCAAAGTGCTGTAATTGTAAAGAGGAACAGTGCTGACGAGTTCTTGTATATCGGCGCTAGTTTCTACACAATATACATTGAAATCACCCATGATAAGTATTCATATATTTTCCTTGTTAATTGCATCTTAGAGCAGCTGCTAGGTGGCAGTCGGTTTCAGGTTAGAGTTAGGGGGCGGTAAACCAAGAAAACAAGTCAAGCGTCTCTGCTTTTAAACTACGAGTAACCCCAAAGCGAGTAAAGGAACTGCCAGTCTGAACCCTCCACAGCTTCGCACTGTAAGTCGCTTCGGTAATAGAGAATTACTCCTCCTCCTTTTGTGTGCCTATATTTCTGGATCAGCTACTCGCCCGGTAGCGAAAATTCAGCGTCCATCGTTCCCGTGTGCAACCACGTCTCGGAGATACCAATGACGTCATACGTCCCGGAAGCTTGGCGATCTTTCAATTCGGCCAGTTTATTAAAAAGACCCTGAGGATTCGTATACAAACAGTCCAGTTTTTCGGTCTCTAGGAGCCCACAGAGGGGTGAAGGGGTCAAGTGTGGGCGAATGCCGACCGATGGGAGGTCGGCAGTTACTCGCTTTTTTGATGGGATAATGATACCTCGTTTGCAACTTGATTCGGCCAAGATGTGTCCCAATCTTCGTTTAGACCTACGTCAGAGTCAATTAAAGCAGCAGTCAAGTTACGCTTCTGTACATTCGTCGGTATGCTTGCTGCTCCAGGGGCTTTAATATTTGAACTGTACAAAGCGTCTTCGACCTTTAACCGTAGTTCCGAAGGAAGACGTTTCCGATTTCTCCGCCATCGATCCAAAACATCCTTTGCTTGATGCTCTGACTGAACCACAAGTTTTAGTATTTTAGGGCTGCATCCTCTATAATTTGATGAGAGAGGTATCCTGTTGAGCGATAGCACCGCAATATTATCCAAAGAAAGTGTTTCGCGAATGAACCGCCACAGTTCTAAATCGTGCTTTCCGGTCTCTTGAACATCGTTGGAAGGATGTTCTGGCACGCCGTGTATGAAGATTTTGTTTAGGTCTTTGCTTGCTGTGTCCTTCTGCGTTTGTTTTTGATTGTCGCGCGCTCCAAGGGACATCAGGATAGATGCGTATCCCACAAGATCCGTGTTTTAGCGCGTTTGCGGAAAGCATTGTTTTCTACCTCGGTGGAAGATTCTAATGTTAATCGAATAAGTCTGCGTTCTCCATAGTGTGGCGAGTTCGGATGACGTGTAATTCATAATAAGTTTGTGGGCATGGCTTTGATACTCATCTGCATGCACAATGAGTTCCATCAGTCTTGGTCGTCTGATAACTTATCCCGTAATGTGATGGCGGTAGATTCAGGGACATTTGAGCATACAACAGTCTGGGCGCTATTGTTGGATCCTTTTTCGTTGGTCTACAAGGTATAGTACTTGTTTGTCCTGAACAATGATATAATGCTGATTAAAAATCCAAAGCTTGACAGGTCCCGTGTAATGGTTATCTGAAGTACTTGGGTTTAACAAGAGATTCCACTAAAGTGAAACACGTATTTGTGGATTCACCATTTTATCCACCCTTATACATGTATAGGTCCATTTACCTTGATTTTGTGGGGGTTGGTGAGCACAATGCTTGTATGCGTCTTGTCATCACTCGATGAACAAAACTTGTATCACTTAAAGCAGATGGTGTAATTTGTCGTGGAGTCGCTTCTACAAATCAGTGGCAGGGGCGCAAAAATCAAATAAATCGGAAGAGCGTTCCGCGACCGACAAATTCTAAGGGAAAAAGAATCCCAGCAGCATTCCAACCGACTGTATTGTGTGGGCCGTTTCAGCCAGTGGGCTCTCAGTTTTGTGTTACTACTAAGTTTAAGTTGGCGGTAAACGTGTCTAGGGTTTTTCAAAATCCCATACTCCAGTACGAATTCATCCCGTTAATGGCGATTATTTCTTCTGTACACCCCAAGGGCTTTCAGTTATAGTCAGTATGATAGAGGGAACAAGCGTTGCAAATTTTTGGTAGTCTTTCAGTTATGAGGTCTCCAATGCAGCCGGATTGCGTTCTAGCCAGGGTTACCAACCCTAAATCGCGTACTCCACACGGGGTCTTGTATGCACCTTGAGCATTCGTGGGGAGATGGAATGTTCAGACCGCCCGAATGTCCTCCACAAGAGGACAGCATGTTAGTTCCCGGTTTCAGACACCACAGATTTCCCCGAACATCCGACATCATCATAAATCGCCGCCCCAAGGTCGCGCTCATGGGAAGCCGTCTTCAAGCTTTGGTCTCCGAGCTCATATGTGTCACCGGACTTGTGACCTGCGAGTATATGTAGTGTGTGTGCGTTAATAATCGCATTTATTGGTCTTGAAAGAACAACTTTTCATCTTGCTATCCAAAAAGATCGCTGAAAAAGCAAAATCTGAATATTAAGCATTCCACTGGCCTGGAGAAAAGTATGCTTGCGGTTTTACATGTCACCTTTGCGAAATCAACATTGTCCGAATAAGTAGACGCATGAGATTCATTCCTCTATAAATATTGTGCATGAGGGCGCTGAGACATGCAACATCACGTGCAGTTTCCGAATGGATGGGATGCGATGAATCTGAGGCTATTAGCCTGTCTCCGAATGCGAAGTTCTTCAGTAGTGTATACACGGAGGTCCAGTAGGGCTGTAAAAACCTGCCGAAAACACATGTGCACGAGCGGATCCAAAGTGAATGGGGCGTCTGACAGCTGTAACAGGCGAGGAAGGCCTTTGACAGGCAGTATGTGAAGCAAATCTCGTGTACCCTTAGTTCAGAACAAGAGTTGACGTTTCATTTTTGGGACTTTCTAAGCGATCGCAGTTGGGTCATGAGTTGCTGTGAAGTAAAACTTGGACATCTAGATCAATAGAACATTGTCTGGAAGTGATAAGTTGAGCAGCGGTTGCTTTCGAAATTGGCATTACTACCTTAAGGCGATCACAGGCGTAAACAAATAAAAAGTCATAACATAAATGCGAAAAGTCAACACAGACGAGTTTCCAAAGACCAAGGGACACTTCTGATCAGGACACCATCTCTGGTTGCACCACATGTACTAGGTGATGTGTCCACCCTGCTATATGCTTCCACTCGCTTCTGTGGTAAGAGCGATAAAGCAGAAAGAACAGGCTAAGTTGTACCGAAAACTAAACTGTTTATTTAGCGTTGAGGCAGGTTGATGCATCAGAAAAGCTAGTAAATACATAGAGCAACCACTGAGAGGGGATGGAGTTGGGGGCCGATCAGATGCCACCAACAACAACAGATAAGCACAGTAACGTCTAGTGAAACAATGGTTCGCTTTCGGAAACAATGACTTTTGGCCGCCAATGGGGTTACCAGGGTGCAAAAGGAAGTTTTCAGTCAAGAACAGTTACCCAAAATGTAGCTAAATTACCTGCTCAGCTAGTATCAACGTGGCTGGTTCGAATAAAAGCATCAGGACATTGAGACGAGCTGCAAAGGCTGTGTGTCGCTCTGCAGTACAGATCAAGTAGTATAAGAGTGCGGAAACTGTCCATTCATATCCGGATAGGAAGATAAATGGTCGTACACCACCGTTTGCGGTGAACAGCCGACTGGTTCTCCAGACATAACAGCCGATATCTAGAAGCACTGACATTGCTTCGCCGATTAGCGATATTCAGTCCTTCCGGTGAGTAAAAATCAACGGTCACTTTTCCTTCACTGACGGGTTCAATCGACAGTGTCGTCTAACAGTTCAATGTGTATGTCACGGATTTCGGAGAAAATGCTTTTGATGGCTGGGACTCTGTTTATACAGTAACATTTCGATCTTTATGAATTTAAGCCTCTACATATTCGCTACCGTATTGGATGAGAAGGAGCGGCGACTCGTAATCCACAAACAGGCATATGTAGAACGCTTATCGGGCAGCTAGCTAGAGTAAGTTAATGAAACACTGCTACTTATGGATAACTGGTTACTGGCAACTCGGGCCTTACTGCGAACTGTGAAAGTACAAGGTGTGTAGCGATAAAGCGAGCTGAGCACTTTACAACGGTAGGATGTCTTCTTAGCTGTCAACCGGATTGCACAGTCGTTATGACTACCTAAATATAAGAGAAAGGGAGATTCTAAGTTGGAGGTTAGTGGCACTATCATCATCATCTTCTTCCACAATCTTAGCGACTGCGTTTGTGGCTGAACAGTATGCTCGGCAGTACAACACACAAGCTGTTAACTAGTGGGTCACCCACATGGTTAACCAGTTGAACTGAGAGGAGGTTGAATACAATAGCGATGACAGTACAATAGCGCCTCTTTTCTTTTGTAGTCCCAAAATGAACTTGGTTTGTACTAATGATAAACCATACATTTTTGGCGCGAAACAGAACCTCTTGAATTTATAAACCGGTCAGACTGTCTGCGACCGGAGTCGTCTTTAGTAACTCCGTCGCAATTGATAATGCAAATTTCCTACATAATTACATTGTTAACTAGCCACTGATCTCTACCCAGTAAATATTGCTGTCTTATTAATTGTCTCTTTCAACTGATGCCTTATGCTGTAGGACTGGACAATGCTGGTTGGGCGATGTATCTCAACGCCAGCCGGTCTTGGTTTCTACATGCCGGTCAACATCGAGATCGTACCGATGGTGGAATCGCTGTGACAAAGGCACAATCACCGAACGAGAATGAAACACCCCACTGCAAACGAAGCTCACCTGCAACCAGTACTGTTGGCGTCCGACTAGACTGCGACCGGGGAACTTTGGGATTCTACCTCAATGGTGTGCCACACGGTCCGATAGCTTTCGTTGATCTACCTTGCGTCGGCAAAGCTGAGAAGTCAAACTGCAGCCTGCTATATCCAGCTGTTAGCCTAAGCTACCACACATGTGTACGCCTCATCACCGGGCTTGAGGCACCGAGCGAGAGCGAAGAGTCTAGCGACGCTTCCGAGGCAGAATACGACTTGTCGATAGATTCTACATCACAGTCTG
Source organism: Dicrocoelium dendriticum (assembly GCA_944474145.2). Classification (NCBI taxonomy): domain Eukaryota; kingdom Metazoa; phylum Platyhelminthes; class Trematoda; order Plagiorchiida; family Dicrocoeliidae; genus Dicrocoelium; species Dicrocoelium dendriticum. The sequence continues at coordinate 773 of CALYDF020002098.1, read as the reverse complement.
TGAAAATCAAGTCTTCTATAATCACCCAGTGCAGCACGAACGGGCTACTAACTGAACATGACTTGTCTAAAGAACAGCACATGAGCGATGACAAATGACATGTGTACGACGATTCGGCAAATACTTCAAGTGACATTAGTTGACTTTCAAGAATCACCACCACCGGATTAATTAGAAAAAAGTCAACAATCACACTTGTGTACCTCACTGGGCCTCTATAATGTCTCCTGTGCTTGGGTTGCCCAGTCACTTTGGAAAGGTATGTTCTGTATCCAAGTCTCCCTGCCTCAAGCGTGTATCCGCGTCCGCTACTTTGCCTCATAAATGTATATAAAATTTCAGGAAATACAACTAGTAGCACTGTTTTCAACTAAACTTATGGAATTATGTTATACAATGAAACCGCAATAATTTGTTTGAGGTGAAGCAAGCATCATCGTTGTAGGTAAGGAAACGACACGGATATGGTGGCATCTGTTACCTTTCCGGAATCCGCGGTAGTATCTTTCTAGATGTGGTGTGTTCTGTGCAAAACGCTTGGAGAGCATAAGAGCCGTTAAGAGTACATCTCCTATCCACTGGAGCTACGCAATAGGTTATTTGGAAGTTGCTACTCAATCACGCCCTGAATAACGGTGCTTGATTGTTTTCCTTCCCCTACAACCAAATAAGTACAATCTAACAAAGCCCACTTCCATCATATGGCAAGATATTTAACTAAATTAGACATGATCAGGGGTTAACCCCCGCCAAATGTTGTACATATCTGCCAA
>CALYDF020002097.1:0-38543 GCA_944474145.2 Dicrocoelium dendriticum | reverse complement strand
CAGTTGCTGCACCATGAGAGAGACGCAGGAGTGCTGCCGCGACATGTTATGAGATCACTGGAGAAGGCAAAAATAGTTGACTATACGGAACTTCGTATGCTACGGATATTAAGAAGCAGTTTCTTCACATGGTCCGAATAAACCGCCCCTCGTCTATTCACCACACTCATCAGACCAAACCTTGAATACAGTGATCCAGCTTAACGTGCGATTGCCCAGTGGGAAACAGAAAGGCTGGCGAAAATACAGCATATCGCAACTAGAATGCTACCGACTCTTCGAAAGCTTCCGTATGAAAAACGCATTAAACGGGTCAGAATACGAAACAATGTTAACTCTTTAGACCAATCTTCCGTTGGTATGTTGATGACGGCGAACCTGCAAACACTTCATTCCAAGATGACCAGCTATAGTCAGGATTACTGTTGGTGTTGTATAGCATATACACGCTCATCCCTGTTTACCTTCCGTTAGCAGCAATGTATCAACCTGCCCGGGAACATACCAGTCCTACATAGAGGCATACATCTCTCCCTGGGCACATTTCCATGTATTTCCAGTGGTAAATTTCTAATGACCGATGAGGGTTTCACTGAAATATTTTCTTTTAACCCCTGAGCGAAAGAATGGTTTGATGTCCGCGTGAAATGGAATCCACAACACGTTATTTTGCTATTTTTTACAAACTAACGTACAAGCACTATACGTAATGTTGCCTATAAAAAGTTTCAGAAGGCTTCACCCAAATGGCTTTGGTGGCCACTGTAACCTTGTACCTTCTCTCGTTCGTCCTACATCCGAATCGTGGTGTCTTGTTCATATCCACTTCATACTAGCCGGCTTCCATTAGGTTCAGCTTTCTATATTCATATACCCACTTACTTGCTATCGATCATGTGCACTTCGGTAACCCTTTCTTATCTTTCTAGCTATCTATCATAGCTCTGCTGGTCAGCACACAAAAGCCAATTATCCTCTCATTTCTATGTGTTCTGTTATCGCTCACTCGCTGCTACGTATGCGACATTTGCTCATGTTAGAATGCAGCTCACCCACTGACATTTCCTGGATCATCATAACATTGTACTATTCCCTTAGCATCCTAGAGTGACTTACATCTCTGCACGACGCTGCGCTTATGTCTTTTATGTTTAGACGTCTTCAGCAAGCTTAATGTATACTTGCGTTCCACACGTTTGCTTTCCTTCAATTGCTCTTTCTTACCTCTCATCTGTCGAACAACCTCCTCTCGTCTTCTCAGTACACAGCCGCTCCTTAACCACTCTTTTGTAGGTGTGCTGTTTCCGGCTCGCAACAGCGTCTTCGATACTTGCTCAAGTAGGCGTCTAGCTCTTTCACTGGCTTTTTCCTGCTCAGTACTATTCTCTTAGTGCCTTCCTGTCTTCTTTATGTCTAGATTCCCTGATTATTTTTACTCCGCGCTTGAGTCCATTCTTTCGCTGCTTCACCACAAATTGGCCTTTAAATCTCCGTCATCGAAATCTATTTATATTTGATTTACCTCTTATGTGCTCCCCATAGAATCAGCCTGATTACCTGCTGGTCATTCACTATACAATCGTCAGAGGTCTAATAAATCTATTTTTCTCTCTTCCCACGCAATGGTTTCCTCATACTCAAATGATACTTCGTGGAATCCCAACTGAAACAACGCTCTGTTCTCTACGTAGATGGTAGCAATCTACCCATAAGGCCATTGATTCTGTAGCACTTTCTAAAGACAATTTTGCAGAATCCTCGTTGCACATTGCGTTTGATAATTCACAACTCGAAATGTCGAAACATAAGACTGAAACAAGGTTTAATTCCACGCGTGTTCTTTGCGATCATCCTCTGTTGTCCCTCACTTTATCTTTTCTCGGTGGTCTGCAACTTATAGGGGGAGCGGGGATTGGACTGGAGAACAGAGTTTTCACCTTAGACGGACGTAATAAATGACAAATAACCACATAAAGCATAGATGTAAACCGGAGGGATTCGACTGTACTCACTACCACAACTGTTGTCCAGATTGGTTAGCTGGACACCATGTCCTCACACCCGAAAACTATACCTATTCTAAAAATCCGGCCATTACAAACATTGGAAGTTTCGCTCATCTGGACACTCAACAATGCGTCCCTTTATAACTCTCCCTTCTTTGTACGGCTTCAGCGCTTAAAGCGGCCCTGACCAAGCTATCTGATAAGCAAACGGAGGAAATTGAAAATCGTTTGACTGCGAATAACACAGTGTGAAACCAGTCGGCAAGCTGCTTTGCCAACTGTATATTAGCGTTCAAAAGGATTTCGGCAGTGTTCCAGGATGTGGTGGGTATTCGCGTGACAATCGTTCTCCCTATAAATAGCCACGAATGTCCGTTTAACAATGCTGTGACGCGCCACTGAATAACGTCACTGCCAACAATTACTTATTGGCAAGTCTAATTGAGCCATATTTCAACCGTGTCTTGACACTTACAAAATAAGATACACACCATCTACATCTACCGCTTTCACTAAACTTATAGTGCCTTGAGCGTTGGCACTACGCAAAGTTGAACACAAAGTATCCTCATTCATACAAGTGTTTATTCCTTATGATTACTTTTTTGATTTCCGCAGTCTGTATGAAATTCGGCCACCAATGAGTACATACATAATTACGAGTCGGTTGTGAAACATAACTGTCTGTAAATCTTGATCACATTTGATTTGTTGTGTCTAGAATAATTCGAAAATGAAATATTTATTCATTTAGTATCAGTTAGTATGTATCCTGGATCAACGACGACAAGACCTTGCTTCTTAACAACAAATCCTCCAACAACAGCGCAATGACATTGTGGACTAAGTGGTTAGCCAACAAATCTTAGTAGAAATCACTATAATTTTGCTGTAAGTAAAAGCCATACCTACAAATTTATCGCGATTTACTCGTCGCTAGAAAGTTGCATAAGATGGCGGACACAGAAATATTAGAGTAACCTTATATTCCGCCATCGATATAGAAAATAATTAGTCTGCAAATAAGCTACAATGGATCTATTTGGGTAGGCATCTATCTCTGGGTCTCTTGGGGCAGGAGACAATGAGAAACATAACACTGGAACGCATTAAGTTGGATTTTCAAATTTTAGTCTTCAATTACGGCTTGTCAGAAATTCCTTTCAATATTTTTCCCTAGGCCGGGAACTAAAATCTGTGAAAGTATCGTTTTATTCATGAAACAGTTTCCTAAGATGACGTTATGGCGTAACCACTTAACTAGCTACATTTCCATCAAAATATAGAAGACGTGGTCCATATATTTTAATACTCTAGGTTCAGTCATAACAGCCAGCCACGTAGTTGCCGGAACATTGACGAACACAGCGGAAATGCTTCTATCTTAATTTGGGTTAAAATCTGCATATTAAATGTCAAGACATGACATGAATCTATATGAAAAGTAAATCTATCAAGGAATACACATGATATTCACTTTATTATTGGACGCACCTTAACTAAATCAATTTTCGCACCGAGTATCATCATCCCATCAAAACCAATAAAGGCCGACATCACTGCAGTCGGCTTTCAAGGAGATTGGCATGAAGGACTTCGAAATCTTGCTGCGGTGTATTTCACTCACGAAATTGTGCTTGCAAAAGGAGGATTGGTGATCCTCTATGACCGAATCGATCTACCTTGCGAGACGCTGAATGATTCTGACTCATAGTTCTCCGATTTCATTTACTTTTCCGCATGCAATTACATAGAATGGATACATGTTTATGGCTTTGGTGTACCGCCATCACAAACTACATATCAGCTATAGACTGCCACCTAACGCGAGCAACAAGATGCAGTCTAAAGCAAAAGCATACCCCCATTAATATTTGGGGGCCATATCAACGAAGATTATTAAGAAACCCGTGATAAATCGGCAAAAGATTCAAGGTCGATATTAAAGAGCTTATAAGTAGTGTTCCACTTTATAATCCCATCGTTTGTGAGCTCGCTCTAAAACATATAATAATATTAATAAGTGTATTTCCCAATTGTACGAGAAGCTGTCGCTTGGTTGTGGACAGATCATGTGTACAATAATTATCCTACACAAGCATGAGTGAAATGTGTGATATAGAGCGAATGATATCAAAATAATTTGGAATCACATAACATTTGTCATTGCTGGGTTCTTTGCACCATCTTTCACTATTGATTTTATATTACTTGGCTCATCCTGAAAGAACTTGTGTGATGATTTACCTCATGGAGACATGATCATTATCGAACTCCACTCAAGGGATTTGCTAAGCTGTATGTGCAATGCTCTTGCATTTTTCCAAGACCTGATTATGCCTGGTAGACTATTCCACACGACAGCGTGTCTGACGAGGAAGACATTGTTTCGGTTAGTTATCTTGATTCTCGTAACACATAATGTACATGTCTGGTTGCTTATATTCCGAGTAAAGTCATGTTGACTATGAAGAGTACGCAGCTTGGAGTGTGTCTTTTGGTTTGTGAAGTTGTGTATCAGCATCAGGTTATATTTCAGTATTCACAACCAAAGAGGCTGGAGCTTAGGATGCGGGCAGCGCCCCTTACGACTCAAAGGGATTGATTTGCTGCTCAGAAGCTTGGTGAATGAACTTTGCACGTTTTCTGAAGCTTTCCTGTCACGCGTTCGCATGTTTCCACAGCTGATGCTGCAGTATTCAAGGAAAAGAAGTGTAATTATTTTGAAAAGCTCGAGTCTGGCAAGGGGTTGTAAATATTCTATGGCATATGTTCGCCACAAATCGTTTGGCACGTTCTATTTGATACCCCGCTGGTTCCGAGCAATTAAAGTTTGAAGAGATTCTTATGCCTAGATCACTGTTTGATAATTTCACACTGATACTTTCATTGTTTAGTTTAACAGACTCTTCAGGGATTAAAAGGCTGCGTGACATAACGTACCATTTACTAGCTGAGACAATTACCATCCATGTGTTGTACCATTACTCAAGTGATTAGCGGTCTTGTTGAGCGAACAGCATGGTGCTTTTGATTTCCCCTCGTCGAAAGTTACAATCAAGAAGAACATTCTTCAATGTCTTACAAGGCTGGATCTGAGCAAGCCCACACAGTATTTCTTTTTCACAAAAAGCTCCTGCGTTGCATGCCAGCTACAATTTCTCGATCACGTCACATCTATGATTGACAGAGGAATGGCAATTATTATAATTCTTTTGGACATGCAAAAGGTGTTCGACCACGTGCCGCACAGTACACTGGTGTCTGCTCTAAAGTTATACGGAATTGGAAATCCTCTGCATAACTGGTTCGACTCATAGCTGAACTGTTGAACTCAGGTATTTAAATCGGTCAGCTACATTCTACACCGAAACAAATAACCAGCGGCGTCTTCCAGGGAAGTGTGCTCAAACCACTACTTTTCCTAATCTACGTAAACAATATATGTGACTCGATCAAACATGGACACCCATTTCTGTTGCAGATCACGTCAAACGGGATTACCTATTTCATCCAAACCAACTACATATATGTTTGGGATACATCTGTGAAGACCTAACAGCACTAAGTGTAACTAGCGAGCGCTTATTAATGAAGTTCTCAGAAGTGAAATCCCAAGTATTCAGCACAGATGCAGCATTACAGAAGGCTCCATCAAACTAGCCGGAAACGTGATCCCAACATACGATTCAGTTCGGGAGTTAGGAATTAGGTACTCCAACTCTTTCAATTTCTCCGAACATATACATTATCAGGTTGTGAAAGCAAAGCAGTTATGTCGTTGCAAATTCAGAACATTCTCCCTACCTGAAGCACGACTTGAGTCATTCAAGACAATACTACCACCGGCTCTGGAATATTGTACTATCTTTCACAGCCAATTGGTAAATAAAGACAGAAAGGCTCTGGAGAATATCCAACGATCATTTAACAAGCTGGTCACGGGACGCTTCTCAAGTGTGACATATCCTGGTCGCTGTCGGAAAGTCCAACTGGATCCTCCTTTGTTGAGACGCTCACAGGACAACCTCGTTCACCTCAACAAACTTAAACCAACGAATGTACGCAGACAGAATAGCAGTTGAACTATGAAATACTACACTCTACTTCACACGTAATGACGGCTACTTGATACGCACAAACTTTTCAAGTCATAAAACTCGGTCGAATTTCTTCTTAGCGAAATACAGTTAATTGTGAAACCAACTACCCCTACTGATACACATGAGTACAAGTCATGTCACGCTTCGAACTCTCCTGCAGACGTTCCTCACTATACCAAATGGGTTGAAGATATTTGACTCACAGCAAACTGTGGAAACATTGACGGAAGCTGGTACAAAAATATATGATCAGATATTCGCTCTTTGGGACGTAAGAATTTATGATTCATCATTTTGACCTCATTCGCTATGTGGAACATCGTCACGAGAAAACTGTAATGATGTGCAGCGTCATACGCTTAAACGGTTAGCCCATGCCGTCTGTGTTACAACCTGATTGACCCTCGCCGAAGGCCATACGGAATTCGCCGCTTACAGATGTCGCCGCGGCATGTTTTCAGATAGGCCTAAACCCGTTCATTTCGTAAGAACAGTACTGGAAAATGACTGACTTCCGCAAAGCTACATGACGAGCGTACAAGTGAACAACAATTTCAGATAATTTGGACAACTATGTAGCACAATGTAGCAACTGCACTCAACTGCTCAGGGATGACAAAGTCGCATATCAGAATTATATAGCGAAACGTTTCAGCGCTAAAAGCAAAATGCTGTACAAGCATGTCAATTGCGTTTGTAGTGTGAGACAGTGCATTCCTCATCCATGGAAGGTAAATTTTCTAAACGAAACAGATATATATATAGGCAGCGAACTAATTTCAGACGCAATTTGCGGCCACATTACACAGGCTTTTAGCGTAAGATGACGTTTCAGTTATAGTTTCCTGCTCCAGAACTAAGCAGCATCTTTTAAATTTTTAAAACCATGTCGCTTAAGCGGACATTTCTGCGCAACCAAGGCTATATGACAGTCGACACCAATCGCATTAATAGAAACTAAACAGCAGCAGGACAACTGGAAATCATTTGGAACGGAACATTCAGTGCTGCTTAGTAAACAAACGGGATCATGCTTAGTGAAAACTTAGAATAATACATCAGAATCACAAACGCGGAAGTAGGATTGGGCCATAGAACCTCCGCCCGGTATATATTCTGCCTTTATGTCCAAAGTAAAGAGATCCATCGCCGCCCAAGCGTTGGTGTACAAGCAAGAAAATTTTAACGTTACCGCTCCTGTTCAACAGGGGTTTCACCGACAGCGATCGCGCACGAAGAATTTGCTTATTGCACCGAGTATTTGGCGGGATTCAGGTGACACCGAAGTGGCCTCCGATGTGCTCTACTTGGATTTGTAGAAGTCACTAAATATTTTGCTCATCTGAGTCTGCTTATAAACCCCCATATAACGGGATCGGTGGCCCTCTTCTGTGCCGCAACGCCAACTATATTTGTAAGGATAATTTTGGTCAGATTCTGGAATTCAGTAAATGGCTCCAGGCAATCTATTCTGATGTGTCACTGAGCTCAATTATGTAGCCAGCAATGCTTTTGGTATTAATATTGGCCATTAACTGACAATGGTTTCAACTACCTACTGCATGTTTAAGACATAAATATTTGGCGCAGAATTCAGGCGGATGCCGATTAGAACTTAATTATAAGTGAATTCGATATAGTATATGAGTTGTCAACCAAAAATCTGCTAATTTAATGTAAACAAATACAGAGCGCTCTCCGAAAAACGCCAGAGCGCTTATTTCTGCTGGCAAGGCACGAAAGTACTACACTGATCATTCGTCAAACGTGCGATTGGCGTGCCAGTTCATCAAAACTAAATCATTTCATGTACTTCGAAACGAAATCGCGAACTAGCAATTAACACATCCAGCTGTTACGACGGACGTTCAGATAAACAGACACCTCTGTTTTCGGACCGAAGCTAAAATCTTATGTTCGCACCCATGTCGAATGGACAATACAATAGTAGCAGGTTTAGCGGAAGCACAACCTCACTAAACTGGAACAACATCGACAAAGGTGTTCGAAATGCCTCGTTTGTTTGCACCTCATTTCATAAGAATATCTGCTGAAACCTCTGGGATTATTAAGCTGGCGGTATCGACGAATACGCGGCGATTCGCCAATAGGTTGCTTGATTTTACACAATCCAATAATGTATACCGCACGCTACTACAACTCAGTTGTGACAACCACTTCATAGTCCCTCCTAGAAATTAGCTGAAGAGTACATCCATTCGGATTGCCGTAGCAACTTCTTTTCCCTACACTTGTTTCAACTACGGAATGCCATTCACGAATACTATGGCCTCAACACGCAAAAAGCAATTTTAATAGCTGCTTGGATAGCGCGCTCTACCACTTACATTTCGTTTTGTCCGCCAGTGCGCCTACATGACCCTTCACTCCGATAAAGCGACCACGCTGACCGCTCAGTTGAGCTTGCAACCACCAAGCTCACCTGACCGATGTGCGCAGCTCTCAAAGCTGGAAAAGTACAGAACGCTAACCAACCCAATGGGTCAGGTAACGACACCCCGTTGAATGGCAGAAATGTGAATCCGAAAAATCCCTAAGCGAAAGGCATTTGCGGATTAGCGAAATGTCATCGAGTAGTTACAATCGGGCTGACTTGCTCCCAATGTTTGGAATGGTATCATACGAAATCTCAAATGTTTCCTAACCACAGGTCTGAGAGCGAAATAGCTGCCAAGATGAATTTTTGTTCTGTACTGCGTTCTCCAACATCCCACTCGTTAAGTGACGCTTATTCTAGTTCAGTAGAAGTTACTTCAGTAGAAGCGAGTTTGAACCACGGAAGAGTAGCGGCTCTTAAGCAACAGATTGCCGCATAGTCGGCCTCCTTTGAACCGCACTCAGTCACGTCTCCAGCTCCGACTTCTTCTCCAAATTTTGGTAGAACGTCGGGCGAAAACTGAGCGTACCTACGAGAGGCGCAGTACTCATGGAAACGAAAATTAGGCACCACTGGAATCTTTTGGTTAAGCAACCTCTACTGGACCTGAAGTCTAGCATTAACAAGGATAAAGCAGCGGAACACCAACTGTCGGTACCTATAGCTCAACTGTCTCTTGTCGAGACAAAGTCACCCGGAACATCAGTTACATATACAGAGATCGCTAAAAATGTCTGCCAGGAGGCTGCCATTGCGCTTCTTCTGTTGTAAACACCGATAACGCAAACATAGGGACAGACAGTAAACAATGGACGATTGTCTTCAGATCAAAACAAAGAGTACCCTACCTTTAAGATCAACGATAAAGGGATCCAACAATTGTGCCTGGACTGTTGGGTGCGCCAGCGTCCCTGAATCTATGCCAGCATAATGCGGGATGATTATCCCGACGACAAAGACCGATAGATCTCATTGTGCGTGTTGATGGTAGTCAAGGTCAAGCCCACAAAATTATTACGAATTACTCGTCATCCGAACTCGCTACTCTCTGGCAAACCTATACTTATTCGAGTAACACTAGAATACTCTACCGTCATAAAAAACGTTTTGCTTTCCTCAAGCGTGTTAAAACACGGATACTGTGGGATATGCATCTATCCTGATATCTCTTGGATCGCGCGACAATCAAAAGAAACACCGAAGTGGGACATAGCAATCAAGGCCGCCTGAACACAGTCTTCATACATGGAGCGTCAGAACATCCTTTAAACGATGTTCAAGAGACGGGAAAACACGATTTAGGACAGTGGCGGTTCATTCGTGTAACAGGTTATTTGCATAATATTGTAACGGTATCGCTCACTAGGATAAATCTCTCACCAAATTACAGAGGATGCGGCCCTAGAATCCTAAACTTGTGTTTTAGTCAGAGCAACAATCAACAGATATTTTGAGTCGATGGCAGAGACATCGGAATAGTCTTCCTTCTGAACTTCCCCTAAAGGTCGCAGAAGTTTTGCACAGTTCAAATAATAAAGCACCTGAAGCAGCAAGCGTACCGATGAGTGTACATTATCGTAAATTAACTGCTGCTTTAATGGACTCCTACGTAATTCTAAACGACGTTTGAAGCGCACCTTGGCCGAATGAATCTTCAGAAGAATTATCATTATCCCATCAAAAAACTCGAAAATGCCGACCTCCCATCGGTCGGCATTCTCACACGAAACTTTTAGCCATCTGTGGGCTTTTAGAGACCGAGAAACGGGCCTGCTTGTATACAAATGCTCAGGTATTTTTTACTTAATTGGCTGAACTAAAATATCGCTGAGCTTCCGGGTCATACGAAGTCATTGGTTTCACCGAGACGTAGATGCACACGGGAATAACGGACGCTGAAATGTTGCTACCGTGTATGTCGCTGATCCGGAACGAGAGGATCACAAAAGGAGGAGGGGTAATCCTGAATTAAGGAAGCGACAAAGAGTGTGTAGCCGTGGCGGATCCAGACTCTAAGTTTCCCGACTCTCCTTGGTGCCGCCTGCGGTTAAAATGCAAATAAGCTTGCCCTATTGTCGTAGTATACCGCCCCTCTAAATCTACATTTGATACCGACTGCCACTTAGCGGCTGTTTAAGATGTAGTTTGCAACGAAAGCACACTCACATGCTTATCATGGATGATTTTAACGTACATTGTGTAGAAACTCCTGCCACGAGCGGCGAACAATCCAACCGATCTACAAGAGGTCGTAACTACTGTTCTTCGTTAGAATCACCTCACTTTGCCCACTCAGTTCAGAATAGGTAATAGGTCATCTGTGCTGCATCCTGTGCTTGCGAACGCTGAGCATATGATTGATGTGTTGGTTTTAGACTCACCGTTTCATCGTAATAATCATGCAGTCATCATTTACAACTTCGTCTGCAATGCGGAATATCGGACAATCGTTTAGCCCAGCTTGTACGCAACACAGCATGGCGAGTGTACAGAGAAGCTCCAGCACCGGAAACATGGGACAAATATGTAGTCCGACGAAACCACTGCTCTCAGCTGCAAAGATAAGACAGAGCCTTTTATCAGCACAACATCGCACAACACTTCAGTGCTAACCACAAACGCCTGTACAACCACATCGAAAGCCTACGAAAGGTGAGGCAAGGATTTCCTTCACTCAGGATGGCTGATGTCACAACAAAAACGGCTGTGGAAACAGCAAACCCGCTGCAGATGCAATGTGCCCCCACGTTTCAGAAGGGCTTATCAGCAAGCAATCTTCAAAACGTTGTCATCCCTCCGCCGGGAACAACCCACATCACTTTTACAGCCTAAGCCGTATTGCAGAAGCTGAATTCTCTAAAAAAGACGCAGCTAGCCAGAGGCACTGAAAGCTGCAACAAGCCGTTGCAGGATTTCGCCCCAGTTTTTCCAGCGCATCTAAAACCAGAAGCAAGTTTTCGCAACGTGGAAGCTCGTAATTATAACAAATATCACAAAGATGGAAGCAGAACCTATCCCTCCAATTAGCGCCCCGTATTCCTAGGTGCTGTACACAGCAAGTTCATGGAATCCATAGTTGCCGATGCACTGGTGTGCTATCTGGTAAACTGTAACATCATAAAGCCTGAGCAGCACGGTTTCCGCCGACAGCATTCATGCACAATGAATTTACTAATTGCGCGCAGTAGTTGGACCAATTCAGGTGACCATAGAGAAGGCTGTGATGTGATCTAGCTGGATTTATCCAGGATTTCCATCGTCTAGACCATGCGGTATTACACGCCAAGCTCCAACATTACGGGATCGGCGACTCTATTTTAAGGTGAATTGCCAACTTTCTACTTCAACGGCAATTAGTGGTCATAGTTCGGAGCCCTTTATCTGACATCATACAAGTCGAGTGTGGTGTTTGCAAGGCTCAGTTCTAGGTCCATGTTTGCTTTTGTATTTATTAATGGCCTTGCACGGGGAATCACTTCAAACTTCCTAATGTTGGCTGACCGGATTATGGAGAACTTAATTCTGCAAAACCCACATTATATGAACCGCCCTTTACTGCGACTAAACACCTATACAATACTGAGGGGCAACCCACTGAAAGTCGCTGCACAATACAGCAGCTTAGAATGACTCAAAAATTCATTTTACATTCGAGTCTGTCACCCGCAGAATACTCACCCATAATCGGTCTTCATTTCCCCGACACTAACAGTATTTAAAAGGCGGTTGGATGATGCACTCATCCAATTACAATTTATCACTTAGCTGTACCTCACCATCTACATCTGAATTTTACCATGGAATTATTTGATTTTAACTGCGGGTGCTGTGAATCTAAGCGACTACGGCAATGTAACAGATAAGTCTTCACTTTTGTAGTTTAGGTATTAAGTAGATTCCGTTTATGATTATTATTATTGTTATGATTACTGTTATTTCCATATCCTCACCAAATGTAAACGGGACTTGAAAAGCAACGCTTATTAACTCGTATAAATTCATCGTTAATTTTACCTATGCAAGTGCTTCATAATTGATGTGACGCCTGAGATTTACAATAAAATTATAGTCCTTTAAGTCGACAAAATTCCTAAGAAATAACCATTTCAACAACCCACCACACTGCACAATTAAGCATATTAATTCGTCCGCCATAACCATCTAAATTCAATGTCATTCATGTTACATTCATGTTCATTAGATCATCCGAGTCAACACATATAATGCGAATTTCGTAATATGTAAGTCAAATGATGATAGGTCGCACTTTCTTGCAGGAAGCTAGTAATTCTTTGCGACACGGCACCGTTGCCCATTGTTCAGTGGCATTTGTTTCTGGCTTGTGGTAATAGCAGTTAGTGTTCGTGTATTAAGATGTCGGGAAAGCTGAAGGATGTGCAACGCAAATGAGATCGGATAGGACTAACGCCTGTCTAGTACGCTTCGGCGTATTTGAGTTAAAAAGCGAAATAGAAGCTGCTGCACCAAAATGTCAAGTACAATTTTTCACAATTTTATAGATAGTTATTAGCTAGAAAGATACTTTGTCACAAAGCTTCGAAAGCAGATAAACACTGACGTCTGGAGAATTAAGGATCGGACAAGCGGATCAAATTCAGCAAAGCCCTGGATGGCCCAATCACTCAGAAAGAGGAAATTAAGCATGTGGACACTGGTATCTGGCTGTGGCCGAAATAACGAATTAACTGAGTGAGATACTGCATGGTTACGTTTCAGCACCACGCATTCCACTTGTATGCATCAGGCAGTTTGTCCCACAAAGACTTTGGCTTCCACCCACTAAATCGTCCATAATTCCAGGGTATGATTGAATGTTCGTAGACTGCTTTTTCCATGAAGGCGCAAGCAGCAGTGTTAAAAGAGTTAAATTACATAAGCACTTTGTTAAATCTATTCTTGGCAAGGAAATTTCGCATATTACGGTATGCAACACAACAGGCAATTAGTAAGTGAATAAACAGGGCCGGAATTATTAACATATTAAAAAAAACATTTGGGAAAATTGGCTGACTAATGGTGAAATTTTAGGATATTCCTAATAAAAAGCTGAGTGAGTTTACCTTCCATTTCAGTGTTGGCTTTAAAGTGTTCAGTGATATTTCCATTACTCGCCCATAACTGTTTAAGAAAATGACGATGCAGAGCATATGCAGTGGTTCAAAATATACAAATGGGGTTCCAAACTGTTATTAAGCGGACGTTGAAATTATGTTGCTCAAAGTAGAGGATATATAGCCCCCATTTCAATAACTGTTGATTTTACCTTACGAAATATATCATAATGCTAAAAGCAATCAAGAAATTTCGGAGAATTTAAATGTTTGCAAATGATTGCTGATATAACCATATTGAAACCAAGGTGTTTTGTTTCAAGAACGAAAATAGTGCTTCAATCAGTTGTATTCCATTGGGTATCAGATAACATTTTGGCATGAAACGCAAACTATATTTGTATCTGCAATGAAATCCGTGCCTGGAGCCATGTTGATTACGATCGAACAAAAGGCAACCTTCTGGACACCTAGGATGACTGACAGATATGAAGCCGTCCTCGGTGTGTTCATCAATAGGTGTGAACTTCAGGGATCTTGCAGTCACTAGTGAACCTCCAGATTTCTCTATGCAAACACAAATAAGACCATCTTGTTCGTTATTTGCAATCCAAATGCACGTTTCTGTCAACAATGCATTGACTATCTATGTTTGTAGATAGGAAGTGTAATAAGGGTTTTCTGATTATCGTACAGCTAGAAACACAAAGACCAAAATTGAAGGTCTGATTCGAAAAAGTGAGGTGATATGTGGGTGGCTAGATGCATAATCCAGTTCTGGGTAATTTTGCAAACCAAAGCAAAAGTGTGTTTGCTGCGTTGCTTGAAATGCCGTACGCGAAAAAACAATAGTATTTTCGTCCATATTCCTGTATTGTCTAAACAAATTTCTGCACAATGTTACAGTGGTTATTAGAACTTCATACCACTTAATATTTGCATGCTTCTTCTTAGTGGTAAATTATGTTGGTCTCCAGTAAGTCGCATAAATGTACTTACCACGGCAGCATTTAAAACAAGCTATGGGAAAGTACTTAGAATAATGTGAAGACAATGCGAAAACAGGGTTATGCATATTTTGCACGAAAGCTAAATGTTAATTCAAGTTAAACTAAAGTAATTTACGTCGTTCATATACGTTGTATTCTCAAATAGTTCACTGTGATTGTAAGTATTGCCTTAGCCACGGAAACTGATTTTAGTTACATTCGAACGGTAAGTAAATAGCACACATACACCGGGATTTAACACTAAAATATGATGTATAGTAGCTTAACTGAACCGCATGACAAACGCAAATAGGGCGAAAGAAATAAAACGTATTATTAGTTAAAATATCACAGCAAATTCACAAAAATCAGAAGGAAATTATTGCTTATAATACAGTTGAATCTAAGTTCCGAATAAAAAGTACAGAGGAGTCTGGTCACTTTAACTTTTTTAATATATTAGACTCTACTCATATATCAATATAACTGAACACATTCAAAAGATAACAATAAAA
Organism: Dicrocoelium dendriticum; assembly: GCA_944474145.2. Taxonomy (NCBI): domain Eukaryota; kingdom Metazoa; phylum Platyhelminthes; class Trematoda; order Plagiorchiida; family Dicrocoeliidae; genus Dicrocoelium; species Dicrocoelium dendriticum. Next base: position 23,460 of record CALYDF020002097.1, on the reverse strand, counting down.
TTGTGCTCAATACGTTACAGACAGTGATGTCGTCACGACCACGCAAATAAATAGTGCATATCGAGGATAACTATTATAACCTGCATATAGCGACTCCGGCTTCAATGTAATACCAAAACATTACAAAATTTACCAAACATTATCCAATGGATCACCCGTGAATTGATTGTAATTCGCGTTAAATACGATTGAAAAATGTTATCTCACATTCAATTACATGGGCAAAACAACTACAAAGTAGAGCGTAGATTTGGCTAGATGTGAATGTATTGTTACGAATCGCACTTAAATTGCCGCCTAATCGGGGCTAGCTACCCTTAAAATTATCGTCATCATCAGCAGCATCGAATTTCCAAAGAAAGAATTATTTGAACTCTAGGTGTGAGAAACTTTACCATCGGTATCTCAGGAGTACACCTGATAAACGAACGTGTGCAAAAATGTATTGAAGCCATTTGAGCAGCGTAAACTTTCATATATCTGAACTGAAATTCCATGAGCTGGCGAAGTGAACAATCGTGTGGTACATAAATTTTCTACATACTGCAGAGAATAGCAACCCCAAGTAAAGCTAGCATAGAACCAATATGTGAATTAAATATCATAAGAATACATCGTAGATTGTAGTAGCTGGTTTCCAAAATGTTGTCCCAAATATCGTGGTTTAATGTTCCGCGACAATTAACCCTCCAAGTTGCGTGACATAAAATAATAACGCGTGAATACGAAAGAGTAAGAAGCACTCATTAGTTATAGCTATACTTTAATCCAACTAATAACAAATGGGCACAAATCGTGGCCAACTGGACGAAAACATCGTAAGCGCATTCGCAACTTATCTTCCAACAAAGAGGGAATTTGATATATTCAATCACGTGCATTACCAAAAGTGGCTCATATCCGGTTTTCTTCTTGTAGTATGCTAATAAACTCACATTTGGATACTCGCCTCAGACAGTGGCATGATATTCTTGAGTGCTCTGATCGCACCGCTTGTCATGATGTAAACGCATGCCGAAGACAACTTATAAGCAGTAGTATGCTGTCGTGCTTCATATTTGTCCCTGGTTCCGAGTAAATTTTAGACAACCAACTATCATGCTTTCTGCTTTACAATTGTTAACTTTGGTGAGTACTCAGCTAACCTCCGTGTCCATTCGTTATCACATTGAGAGAAACTATGGGAAACTTTCTGAGGAGCGCGTCATGCTTGCGTTCCTCTTTGAAAATAGTTAAGTCTAAAAGCTTCAGTCATTAGTTAATTTGTCATGTTATTGTAATATTTTTGTTGGATCTGTGCCATATGTATGCTGACAGCAGCAGAGGCACTCACAATCTCGAAGATTATTCCTTTTATTTGGGTCATGTGCAGTAAACTATACAATTTGGACAGGTAACCTTTAAATTCGACTGGACGCACAGCATTAGTTGTCAAATGCCATCGCATAATACTAATGGAGTTTCGTCTCCTGAATTACTAGCCATATTCTCCAAGGAACTGTGATGAATATTTAGCCTGAAATAAACAGTGTTCAGAAAAGTTGTTTTGACGCCAGCTGCTATATATTCACATACACCCAGACGAATTCAGATTTGTAAAGAAGTTACCAAAGTCTGACATAATTGGGCTTAGCGTGCGTTATTATATATATATAAGTATATATATATATGTATATATACACACTTGATAGCTCGCTACACTATTCTTAATATTAGCCGAAAACAGATTAAGAAGCCATGGGATGAGCAGCTAAACCTAAATATCATTTAATATGATCAGGCAACATCTTGCTTTGTCTGTGTGCCGAACGCGGAACTCGAGGATGGCAGCGTGCGTTTAGCTCTGGTAAAATGATATATGGTCAGTTCTCAGCCCAGGTGCGTTTTGTGTCTTTGGCCTTTCAGAATCCGTTTAAAACGGAAACCCTTTGGTCGTTCGGCTCCGCACCATCTTGTTACATTTAACGGTATCCTAACCCATATAACAACATTCGCGCAACACCCAAGAACGTCGGCTCCAAATATTGCTTCCAGCCACTTTTAGATTTGTCCTCCACGAATCTAGTAAAAATACACTGATCCTAAGTTCTTAGCCCTAAGGTTGATTGGAGGCGCTTTACGCAGCAAGTAATTCGTTGAAAACTAGAAACGTAACTGCATTTTCTGCGCACGAATACCGGAAACCGAATAAATGGGCAATAGCTTTAAACTGCAAGTGGGATTTCCATATATTCCTTTGCTTGGAGTACTTTTAATTCAAAGGCTAATATGATAAACTTGCCACGACAAATCAGCCAGTCGCTGCTATAACCGAATAATGCAATGAACTGTTGCAAGGACAGCCATGCATTTCGCAGTTTATGACACGCGAAGCGATTAATACAATTTTCGATGCACAAGCAACTAGCTACACAGAGTGGATATTTTGGTAGGACCATGCAACTCACACAACGCAACAGAGCAAAGTTTTGCGAACAATCTTGCCCCGCCAAAATTGCTTGCAGAGTAATTAATTAGTAATATAACTGTGTAGCTAGTTGTATCTTCTGGCCGCAAGTTAATAATATACCTCGTGTGACAGTTGCGTATTTCCTCTTTTTTTCCCCACTGGTAAGGATAGCATTTGTGGAAGACGAGGCAATTTAAATGGTGGTTGGTTACGTTCCTCCTGTGTTTACAGGGTTAGAACGGGCAAGTATTTAACAACAGTTAATCAGTAACTATATGTTGCTGTTGAATTACTATGGAATGTTACGCATCGCAAAATAAGTATACCAATAATAATCTAGAATATATCTACAACCAATTTGTCTTATTTCCTATGGTGCACTGGATCAAAGTAAAGTCGTGGGGTTTAAAATGTTCTCGAAATGCGTGCGTTAATTTATTGACAGTGTTTCCTTCATTGTCTATAGGGCGACAATGTTTTGCTCAGACGCTATCGCGTAATCGTTCTGTTTTGCCTGTTTGCATTTACTGCGCGTGGAAACGAACTATGCTAACGTCTCAATTGGGTGCGTCTGACGAAAGGCAGGTTCATAACAGTTTGGATGTGTGGAAACACAACATTGCGGACCTTACTCCCACTGAGTTGGACAAATCCATCAGATACAGTGTCTTGCTTATTTGAAACAAAGGGACATATTTTCTTCTGCCGCGCTAATCAGCTTGTTGAATGGCACACCATGCATGCCCTTGTGGCATTGGTGGAAATGTTGCTCGAAACTTATTTGTTGCTACTTTTTGTCCCATCACCACCATACAATGCCCAGAACGTTATGTGATTACCCTACCTTATAGTTTCTTAAAAATATATGTGTGCCTTCATCCTAGATACAGAAAAGGTCAGAGGAGATGTGATACTTACTAGAAATTATTCTATTAAGTTTAACTGGACTGTTGGTTGATATAAGGCACCCATGGCGCTTATGTAATGTTAAACATTTTCCCGACGGATTCAAATTTCAAATCGTTACTCGGACTTTATGGGCTTGCTGAAATGTACAGCGCCATATATAGTAAGTTTGCCACAGTCCGGAAATGGCATCGCCAAACTCTACAGAACCAGCTAATGCTGGAATATCAGTTATATTGATTCCTAATTGGAAAAGTCAATGTGTCATTGTCCACCACAATCTTGCACCTTTCTCCACATATTGTCTGTATCACGCATGCTAACTTTCGTCCTGATGGCTGCTTCTCTATATCTTAGAGAGCTTATGGCTAACACATATTATCATTCAAATACACCTGCCCTAATGCTAGCCGTCTGTTTGCCATTCTCAGTCAATCAGTGCAAATGAGGGGTTGGCTTATCGGATTACATGCGTTAGACATTTGCAGAGGGTATCGGAGGAGAATATTTCTCATGCACAGAAAGCAAAAACAAATCAGGTTACAAGATGGTTTTCGAGGGAAATTGACGAAATGCATGCAAAGCTTATGCTTCAGCACATTAACACTCGAGGCAATGATATTCAGCTTGCACGACTTTGGCTCTATCTAGACTGCAATAGTTGAATTAATCGGTTCTAGACTTAGTTGATTTCATAAGCCCTTAAATCCAAAATTCATTCATAAAAGATAGCACTACCTATACGGCGCTGCAAATTTCGCAAACCATATTGAAGGAGTTAAGTCATTTAAAACAACCATATCCTTGGAATATTTGGGATGGTAAGATATGCTGTTGATATATATCAAAATCACGAGTTCACGAACAACAACAGTGATTTCTTTGATCGCCAGCAATTTGTACTTCATTGGACCCTGGTAATGTTCGAACCCGCAAATCGACTGTTGTCAGTCCTTGATTGAGACCACTGAGACTAGAGGTCAGTCTAGGTTATGCGTCAGCACATTAACACTCGAGGCAAATGTATCACGGTTGTACAAGTTATGCCTTATTAAGATTACAATAGGTAATTATTTGCTTTGAATATAAGTTGCTTCCATATGCGATGCGAATATTTACAACAAAAGTTTCATTCATCGAATGATTGCACTCTCAATACCGTTGCCGGAATTGTGTGCAAACCGTAATGAATGTTAAGTCATTTGAACCAACGGTATGCTTAAAAGTTTTGGAATGATAGATTATGCTATGGATAGACAACCAAACCAAGAGATAACGAACAACTTCGTTTTCGGGGATCGTCATCATTGCGGATTTTATCTGACCCTGGTAGGGCTCGACGACGCAACACAACTGTTGTCAGTCCGTGATTGAAGCTACTTAGTCCAGTTGTGAGTCTATATATGATGAATTGTTTCTCGATGACATTCAACTCCTTGTACTACTCCTAATTCATTACGCAGACCAAAATACTTATAATGTCATAAGTTAATTGTTGGCTTAAGTTCAGTAGTTTGGTCGCTTGGTGAGAGGGATACCCTGTCCTCTGCACGAATGTATCGCGCAATTTAGTGGATAGCGCGCGATGCTATATCACCTCTAGTAACGTAATTAAAGTGGTAGTGGCCGCCCTTCATAGCTCAGTGTTCTCAATCACGGACTGGCAGCAGTCTCGTAGCGTGTTCCAACCCTACCGGGGTCCGATGGAATGCGCACTGCTGACGATTCCCGAAAGGTTAGAAAGCGCGTACAGTGCTTTTCCGAGCGTGTGCTATTAATCTGATTCAATTAACACGTGACGAGTTTCTACTAATAAGATTACATTCCCCATTTTTCTCCTTTGAACATTGTTTGTTTGCAACTCATCGTGCATATACACCAAGGTGATAAGAATATGTGAGCGAAATCGTTGGGCAATAGTGAAGTTGGAAGGTTTGGTTTATCGATATTAATTGTTTAGATAGTTTGTTTCCAGGTGATCAGTTACTATCTTTGGCGATTTCTCCAACATAGGTCACTCTGATATGTGGCCAGTCTGAGGAGACAATCTGAACGGATACCTTAGTGCATACAAATCCGGGTTCTAGAAGTTGATTGCAATCGTTTCGGCTCTTTCTCCTAAAACCTAACTTAAAGCATCTGTGTGGTGTCCAGGCAAATGATATGCTAATTTCGAATATTGGTATCGTTTATTTAACTGCGCATAACACGCATTACATTTATCGTTCTAAAGAATGAATTTGCATTATTTTAGATATGTTGGCTCTTAGAAATCGTAGATTCGTTTTCAATATTGATGAAGATAAGTATATTTGTTTTTAGTGACGAATGAATTCTGTGGAGCGCGCGAGGTATTTTTCGGATGCATTATGCAAGTTAATGTGTCCGGAGTCTGTGCATACTTCTTAGACTTTGGCCCATATGTACCCCAAAGATATGTAAAGAAGAAAGTGTGGGTAAACTTGTGTGAGCAACAGTTCAACAAAAGCGAGATTAGCAACGACGAGTTTGATAAGATTTAAAGCTGGGAATTGTGGCAATAACATGTAGGTTTTAACAAAGCCAATTTACACAATCAGGTTGAAGAGGCTCAGATTTTGTTGGAAGGCTGAAAGGTTTGCCTGATATCAATGACAAATTGGGGGCATGCGAATTACAATCAATTCACGGGTGATCCATTGGATAATATTTGTTAATTTCCGGAAAGGTTTGATATAACATTTAAACCATAGTCCTTGTGTGCAGATTATAATAGTTATGCTCGCTATGCACTATTTATTTGCGTGATCGTGACGACATCACTGCCTGTAACTTATTGAGCACAACGTCATTGTTGTCTTTTGAATGTGTTCAGTTATATTGATATATGAGTAGAGTCTAATATATTAAAGAAGTTAAAGTGACCAGCCTCCTCTGTACCTTTTATTCGGAACTCAGATACAACTGTATTATAAGCAATAATTTCCTTCTGATTTTAGTGAATTTGCTGTGATATTTTAACTAATAATACGTTTTATTTCTTTCGCCCTGTTTGCCTTTGTCATGCGGTTCAGTTAAGCTATGACACATCTTATTTAGTGTTAAATCCCGGTATATGTGTGCTATTTACTTACCAATCAAATGTAACTAAAATCAGTTTCCGTGGCTAAGGCAATACTTACAACCACAGTGAAGTATTTGCGAATACAATGTATATGAACGACGTAAATTACTTTAGTTGAACTTGAATTAACATTTAGCTTTCGTGCAAAATATGCATAACTCTGTTTCCGCATTATCTTCACATTATTCTAAGTACTTTCCCATAGCCTGTTTTGAATGCTGCCATGGTACGTACATTTATGCGATTTACTGGAGACAATCATAATTTACCACTAGAAAGAAGCATGCAAATATTAAGTGGTATGAAGTTCTAATAACCACTGGAACATTGTACAGAAATTTATTTAGACAATACAGGAATATGGACGAAAATACTATTGTTTTTTCGCGTACGGTATTTCAAGCAACGAAGCTAACACACTTTTGCTTTGGTTTGCGAAATTACCCAGAACTGGATTATGCATCTAGCCACCCATATATCACCTCACGTTTTTGAATCAGACCTTCAATTTTGGTCTTTGTGTTTCTAGCTGTACGATAATCAAAAACCCTTATTACACACTTCCTATCTACAAACATAGATCGTCAATGCGTTGTTGACAGAAACGTGCATTTGGATTGCAAATAACGAACAAGATGATCTCATTTGTGTTTGCATAGAGAAGCCTGGAGGTTCACTAGTGCCTGCAAGATCCTTGAAGTTCAAACCTATTTATGAACACACCGAGGACGGCTTCATATCTACCAGTCGCCCTAGGTGTCCAGAAGGTTGCCTTTTGTTCAATCGTAATTAACGTGACTCCAGGCACGGATTCCATTGCAAATACAAATAGTGTTTGCGTTTCATGCCAAAATGTTATCTGATACCCAATGGAATACAACGGATTGAAAGCACTATTTTCGATTCTTGAAACAAAACACCTTGCTTTCAATATGGTTATATCAGCATACATTTGCAAACATTTAAGTTCTCTGAAATTTATTGATTGGTTTTAGTATTGCGATATATTTTGTAAGGTAAAATCAACAGTTATTGAAATGCGGGCTACATATCTTCTACTTTGAGCAACATAATTTCAACGTCCGTTTAATAATGGTTTGGAATCCCATTTGTATATTTTGAACCATTGCATATGCTCTGCATCGTCATTTTCTTAAACAGTTATGGGCGAATAATGGAAATAGCACTGAACACATTAAAGCCAACACTCAAATGGAAGGTCAACTGACTAGGCTTTTTATTAGAAATATCCTAAAATTTCACCATTAGTCAGCCAATTTTCCCAAATATGTTTTGTATCATTTGTTAATAATTCCGGCCCTGGTTATTCACTTACTAATTGGCTGTTGTGTTGCATACCGTAATATGCGAAATTTCCTTGCCAAGAATAGATTTAAGAAAGAGCTTATGTAATTTAACTCGTTTAACACTGCTGCGTGCGCCTTCATGGAAAAAGCAATCTACGAACATTCAACCATACCTTGGATTTATGGATAATTTAGTGCGTGAAAGCCAAAATCTTTGTGGGACAAACTGCCTGATGCATACAAGTGGAATGCGTGGTGCTGAAAGGTAACCATGCAGTATCTCACTCAGTTAAATTGTTATTTCGGCCACAGCCAGATACCAGTGTCCACATGCTTAATTTCCTCTTTCTAAATGATTGGGCCATCCAGGGCTTTGCTGAATTTTAACAGCTTGTCCGATCCTTAATTCTCCAGACGTCAGTGTTTATCTTCTTTCGAAGCTTTGTGATAAATTATCTTTCTAGCTAATATCCATCTATAAAATTGTGAAAAAGTGTACTTGACAGCTGGTTGCAGCAGCTTCTATTTCGCATTTTACCTCAAATACGCCGAAGCGTACTAGACAGGCGTTGGTCCTATCCGATCTCATTTGCGGTGCACATCCATCAGCTTTCCCGACATCCTAATACATGAACATTAACTGCTATTACCACAAGCCAGAAACAAATGCCACTGAACAATGGGCAACAGCGCCGTGTCGTAAAGATTTACTAGCTTCCTGCAAGAAAGTGCGACCTATCATCCTTTGGCTTGCATATTACGAAATTCGCATTATATGTGTTGACACGGATGATCTAATGTACATGAATGTAACATGAATGACATTGAATTTAGAGGGATATTGCGCACGAATTAAGAAGCTTAGTTGTGCACAATCAGGTTGAGGGGGCACAGATTTTGCTGGAATGCTGAAAGTTTGCTTGATATCACTTATAAAATGGGGGAATGGACATTACCTGCAGTTCACAAGTCTTTCATTGACTAACGATTTTTAATATTTGTAGTACCATTTGATTATATTTAATGGTGAGTCGCTTTGCACAGGTGATATGTTTTATCCACAATATGCACTATTTATTAGAGGGTTGATGTGTTCTCCGAGCTGGGTAATTTTGTTCCTGAGTTTTCATTGCCAAGCTATGCATCATCCTGAGTGCGGCTATTAGGGTCTGATTCGCAGAGCCTCGTAAGCCACTGCCAGATCCAAGTGAATATTGATCGGCTCCTGTTTTGTATGTCAGTCTTCGATTGGCTCACGTGGGTCGGTCAAGTGTTCGCGCCTTCGCCCTGTCGATCTGGTATTTATTGTTGTCATCACATGCAGAGCTTCGTAGACACCCTCTAGTTCCAGGTGCTTGTTGATTGAGTTTCGGACCGAATGCCAGGCTTCGGTGAACTCACGCGCTCTGCGGTTCTACGTTCTTCTAAGTATCTTGGCGTTTCCCAGTCGAACTTATGGCCTTCGGCTTCCATATAAACTGATACTTGGAAGAGTGAAAAACTGCATAACGCGTGATTTCATCGAAGCCTGGCATCCGGGCCGAAACTCAATCAACAAGCACCTGGAACTAGATGGTGTCTACGAAGCTCTGCATTTGATGACAACAATAACTACCAGATCGACAGGGCGAAGGCGCGAACACTTGACCGACCCACGTGAGCCAATCGAAGGCTGATATTCAAAGCAGGAGCCCATTAATATTATCTTGTACCTGACAGTGGCTTACGAGGCTCTGCGAATCAGACCCTAATAGCCGCACTGAGGACGTTGCCTAGCTTAGGAATGAAATGTCTGAAACCAAACTACCCAGCTCGGCGAACACATAAACCCTATCGTCCACATCCCGAGCTACAGTTATTCTCAATAATGCACTAAATATCTGCGTCATTATGCCGAATTCATTGCTTGTAAGTTATTTGCCATAATTTTCTTATTGTATTACGAATTTGTTCAGTCACATTCGTGCATGAGTAGAGCGTAATATTTAAAAATGTAAAGTGACCAGACTCACCTTTACTTTTTCTGCAAAATATACAGTCTACTCCATTGTATGCAAAAGTTTCTTCCGGCCTCTTTGACTTCGCTGTGATATTTTAACAACTAATCCGTGTTATTTCTTTTTCCGGTTTTCGTTTTTATGAGATTCAAATAAGCTACTATACATCTAATTGCAGTCTTGAATCCCGTTATATGTGTGCTATTTACTCCCCGTTCTTGTGTATCTAAAATCATTTTCTGAGGTTTAGGCTATTCTTTCAATCAAAATGCAATACGTGCAAACAAAACGTATCTGAACAACGAAAAGCACCTTATCTGAACTTGGATTAAATTGCATCTTTCGTGCAAAATATGCATAACTCTGTTTTTGCATTATCTTCGCAGTATTCCAAGTATTTTTGCATCATAATTTCATCATCCGTTTTATAACAGTTTGCAATCTCATTTTTAGATTCTGAGCCATTGCATTTGCTGTTATTCGTCATTTTCTTAAACATTGATGGGCGAATAATGGAAATATCAGGGAACACTTAACAGCCAACAATGAAATTGACGTTTAACTCACTCAGCTTTTTCTTGGACATATCCCAAAATTTACAGCATTATTCAGCCAAACGTTTTCCAATATTACTGGTACATACTTATAATAATTCCAACCCTGTTCAACACTTTCTAATAGGTTTTTGTGGTGCATGCCGTAACATGCGAATGTTTCTTGTTAAAAATAGATGTAAGAAAGAGCGCACGCAATTTAACGCATGTATTATTGGCGCGTGCGCCTTTATGGAAAATGCAATCTAAGAACATTTAAACATATCTTGGATTGATGGATCGTTTAGTGCCTGAAACCCAATTCTGTTTAGGGAACCTGTCTGATACATAAAAAATGGAATGCGTTGTGCTTAAATTCAACCATGCAATATCTCACTCAGTTAATTCTTTATTTCGGCCACAGCAAGATACCAGGGCCCACATACTTCGTTTGCTCTTACTGAGGCTTTGCTAACATACGCACCCCTTCTCCGTTCGTTACTTCTAACAGTCTCAGTGGTTTTCAGCGTAGTCAGCTTTCTGCTAAAGCGTGTTTCTAGCTAATTTACATCCATAAAATTGTGATAAAAATGTATTTGACAGCAGGTTACAGCAGCCTCCATGTCGCATTTTACAAACGCCGAAGCGGACTAGACGGGCGTGGGTCCTATCCGATATCGGTTGTGGTGCACATCCATCAGCTCCATCGACATACTAACCCATGACCAGTAACTACATTTACCACAAGCTAGAAACAAATGCTATTGAACAATGGGCTACAGCTCCAAGTCTTAACGATTTCACAGCTTACTGCAAGACAGCGCGACTGATCCTCCTTGGCAACCAAATAACGAACGGTTCATTACAGTGTGTTTGCCTCAGATGACATAGTGAACATGAATGGGACAAAAAAGACAATGAAATTTGACGGTTTATGAGACACGACTTTGCACATTTAGTTGTGCAGTATGTTAGGTTTCCGAAAATGTTATTGAGCAAATGTATTTAGTAGCTTTTTGTGTAGACCTAACGCAATACTGGTTTTGTTTTAACAGCCAGGCGCAAAGGAAGTCCAAGGTATTTTCCGCGAGTAGGATGCTCAGTGATACAAATTTTAAAAAAATTAAATAGCAGAGCGAGTAATCTATCCGACTTTTAAATATGTCTTGTTTATATGCTGAGGCAACAATATTGGTGAAGAGCATTCCGTAGTCAAGACAACTATACGGACAAACAATTTATACGACCAGCCAAATTTATGTACTATTCCGCTTATTTCTAGAAGGAATTCTCAGGTTGTTGTCACTGCTGAGTTGTAGCGAAAATGGTACACGTGAGTTGCATTGTGTAATTTAAGATACCTATTAGCATGTAGCCTCGTATTAGGCAGTAACACCAGCTTACTAATCTCAGACGTTTCAGTATATATTCATCTGGAAGGTGGCACATTTCATCGAAGTATTTCGAACCCCTTTGTCGAGGTTGCTCCAATGTAATGAAGTCCTGCTTCCGCCATGCATGCCATGCTTGAAGTGAACGCTCTACATGAGCAAGAAGATAATAGTTTAGCTTCGGTCCGAAAACTGAGGTGCATGTTTGCCTGTATCCCAGCCGTAACTGGTCGACGTGTTGGTTACCAGTGCGTCATGTCTTTTCAAACTACCGGGAACCACCTAATTTACCTGAACTATCACGCCAATGTCGCGTTCGACGGATAATCGCTGCTGTGCTTTCGTCGCTAGCCAGCAGGAATAAGCAAACTGATGTTTCTGGAGAGCACTCTGCATTTGGTTACGCCAAACTAGCAGAGTTGAGGTTGATCACTAACATACACTAACTAAATCACTCTGAATTAAGTTATAATCCGCATCCGCCTAAGATCTGCGCCATATCTTGATGGCTTAAGCAAGCAGTAGGTAGTTGCAACGATTGCCAGTTCATGGTCATTATTAACACCAAAAGCTTTCCTGGCGAAATAACTGAGCTCAGAGGCAGATCATAATCGATTGCCTTAAGCCATTTAATCAATTCCAGAATCGGACAAAATATTTCCTCTGCAAATATAGTTGGCAAACCATCTCAAGCGAGGGTACCCGATCCCGTAATATTGGAGCGGATTCAAATGAATTTGATGAGTAATTGCCTTCGACCTATCTAAGTAAATCACATCGACGGTCTCTTCAGCGTGACCTGACTTCGACCAAATGCTCTATGCAATTAACGAAATTGTTGTGCGCGTTCGCTGTCGACGAAAGCCCTGCCGAGTCGCTGAAATGTCAATTTTTTTGCTCTCACAGCAAAACCAATTTTTTCTCTTCATTTTACTCGCCCACCGTAACAACCAACCGATACTCTAAAATAGTATTTTCACTTCGAGCTAAAATACAATTGTGGATTATAATACAGCATGTGTTCGAAGTCACTGATGCTCCTCCTTCAATAGATTTAAAATTAAGTGGTCAGATTTACCTCTTTTGCTGCTCAATCAATTTTAACTCCTTGAATGCTGGCAAAGTACTCATAGAGTGGCAGAGAGCGAATGTTGTACCACGTAAAAAACTTGGACCAAATCACGGTTAGAAAATATCGGCCAATCAGCCATACCTATATTTTGTAGAATGAGGGAGATACTAATTGCTTCAAAAGCGATAGATTTCCAGCAGTGAGGTGACCTGTTCTAAAACTCAGAACAATGATTTCGGAAGAAAAATCATGTGTGAACCATGTCACCTTTCCGTTCTTAGTAATATTGCTCATTCTTTGATAGGAGAATTAATCAGTAATGATCTTCCTAGACATATAGAAAGCATTCAGTCGTGTACCTTACGATAAGCTTAATTATATAGTTGCATCAGTTGAAATCAGCGACTCATTTTTACCGTGGTTGCAGTTATAGCTTTCTCAATGGATCCAAAGTAGTTAGCCCAAATAATCAGTTCACGGCCCACATCCGTTCAATTTGGCGTTCCATGTCAGTGTCGAAGCTTCACTAAACTTTTGATTGTATATTACCCATACAGTTGACCTAAAGCAATACGGTGACTCATATATGATTGCTGACGCAGTAAATATCGTGTCCATTTTTAATGTTACTCATACGAGAAATATCACGAGTGCCATCAGTTCTGAGCTGAAAGCCCTTGACGTGTGGTGCACCAAAAGAGAAATGTCACTCCAATTTGAGAGGTCCAATGCCCTACTATTTCGTTGGACAATCACATTGGGTTTTATGGTTCGTTTCGGAAACCATTAAGGCGCAAAATTAAAAGTAAATTTTGGGTCGTCCCTATTGTGGCTCACTAAACTTAATGGAGCACACGACAATTGTAGATGCCAAAGCACATCGAAGCTTTTGACTCCTTTTCACAAACTTCCCATTGCACGATTCCATAACCACACTGTACATAATGAAATCCATACAATTGTCAGACTATAATACCATGATTAACAGCAAACGGAGCAAATGCAAGGATTGTTTATGAAGCGTCTGCTTGGATGGACGTATAAAAGCTATTGCGCACTCGTTCCAAGGCTTTATAACTAGGCCAAGTGTGGCTCAGGCGGATGAAACTTAACATATCTTTCATGCTATAGCATACACAAGGGAGTTCATGCTCCAGGCCTTGATTCGAAATTAAATGGTGGGCTGAACTCTTTATCCGAGATAGGCACAATCTATGAAATCAGAAGGGACGAGGGCTGAGAGACATAAGAACGATTGCATGAACATGTACGATAATTAATATAACAGGATGCCGTCCTACGCTGCGAGAATATGAATTACCTGAAATTTTTCCTGAATGGAATCGCAGCCCGTTAACACTCGAGAAGGCCAGAAATGTAATAAGACAAATGCCACGGAATAGATGTCAAATGAAAATGGTTTTGCAGAGATTTGACATAAGGTAGCACTCTCCATTGTTTCATCTTATAGCTTCCTTAATTGACATTCCGACGCATTACAACTGTTGAGCACAAGAAAGTCTTCCTAACTACAGCGCATAATTTCCGGGAAATCTATCACTGAGTCAAGCATAGCGGAACCTATGGAATTAAGTGCAGTTGCTAAGTTCTACAGAATGAATATTATGTGTGAACAGCTTAAGGCTTTTTATCAACGGGCCGTCCTTCGCAATTCTACATCACAATTCAACATCAATTACTATACAGTTCGACTGTCATTGAACCATATACCCAGAACCTTACCTTTTGTGAAAAGTAGAGCAAAAATTGTTTTTACACACAACTTAAAATATTCAATCGGACCAACTTCATAGGCGGTTTTACAAACCATCGAGATATAACACCTTTGTTTACTTTGTTTAGCTTTTACCATTTTTTACCTTAGCTCTGTAAAGTTTAATATTTCAGCGTTCCCGATGGCAACAGTTCAGGAGTAGATAGCATTCCTCAGTGCTCCGCGATATCAAATGCTGCATTTTTTGAAAGTATGCAAACGTTAGATGAACCTGAAAACACCGTACCCAACTTCTTTGCATGTCGATTATTCGCGCAGTATTATAGTTATGAAATCATGCCGCAAATTTGATCCATAAATCCGCCAAAGCTTTCTTGTCTGAAACTAAACCTCGTTTCCCTGTTCATCAGCATTACCGTAATTGCGCACCCTGCTCCTCGTATTTTGCATTCTTTGCCTGGTTGATGGCTTAGAATTGGTCAATCTGCTGAGGTGACGGATTTATTCATCCACGCCATTATTTAAACCCATGCAATATGTATATCCGTAGAATCTTTGCGAGTACTAAAAATGCTTGCCTCGAAAACCCTATCAACAATACGAGCTAGATGGCCTGTGCTAAGCACAGTCCAAATGATTGGTCTGGTCATGATGTACTGATAGATCGTATGGGACAGATGATAATTCATTGTGATTGTATTATCAAAGCAGTTAGTAAAATATTCCATAGGTTTATTCGACAGGGTGAAATGAATAGCGATATTGACAATCCTATCAATAAGGATAGATATATATAAATCAGTGCGTAGTTTTGACATATAATATTATGAGCACCATATATCTGTATACAACAGGTAACGCTTGGCACAGCATAAATGTGTTCAAATTTGGCTTAAGATAAAAAGCAGTGCGGTTAGATTGCAAAACGCAACCTCCAAGGAGACTTTGGTTTAAATCAACGCAGACCTCTGTCATTGCTCTCGAAGCGACCATATCCGAAATGGAAGTAATTCGGTGTTGCTCCTCCAAACACAGACACACCACGACCACAGATAAGTCCTGGTTTGGACTCATCTCGCGGAGATTGCCTCGAAGAAGCAAAGCCCCCGGGACCACACGGATATTACCCACAAATTCTCAAGACCCTAACTTTTACCAACACACCAGCCGTGACAAACATATTCAATAAATCACTCTCTGAAGGATCTGTCTCCAACGACTGGAAAAGATTGATGGTGAGACCGCTTCCCAAGGGTGGTGCTCCAAGTAACTAGAGAACTATAGACCCATCCGTGTGACTTCGATATTACAAAAATTCTCGAGTAGGTTGTTGAAAGTAGTTTGATGTCGTTCAACGAACCGATGGACGTATTGATGCCAACGCAACACGGCTTTACGAAAGGGAGATCCTGCATCACTCACTTGATGTACGAAAACGACCAGGGGGTAGAGCTCTCGATGAACAGAAGGATGTTGACGTGGTGTACATCGAATTTAGTAAGGCGTTTGACAGAATGAACCACGAGGTATTCCTTCGTAAACTGAGGACCTAGGGAATCGGTGGCACGCACTGTAGTGGTTGTACGAGTTTATTGTGGGACGAAAGTTTGGAGTACATGCCAATGATGACCTGACAGTCTGGTTCCCATCAACTAGTGGCGTGACTCAAGGAACTGTACTGGGCCAGTATTATTTATTATT
The DNA here is from genome assembly GCA_944474145.2 of Dicrocoelium dendriticum. Taxonomy (NCBI): domain Eukaryota; kingdom Metazoa; phylum Platyhelminthes; class Trematoda; order Plagiorchiida; family Dicrocoeliidae; genus Dicrocoelium; species Dicrocoelium dendriticum. The sequence goes on along the minus strand of CALYDF020002097.1, from coordinate 7,266 downwards.
CATATCAACGATCTTCCGCAACAGCTCCAGTCACCATGTGCACTGTTTACAAGTGAGTTGAGAATACAGAGATCACTGAGAACCAGGACTACTTCGCTTATCAACAGCATGATTTAGAGTAACTGTCAACGTGGTTCACTAAAATGCAACTCCCTCTTAACACAAGTAAGTCGGAGTTCATCAGTATCACCAGTCGTCCAGCCACTCGATCATAAACCTTGGACGGCCAGTTGATGCACCATGAGAGAGATGCAGGAGTGCTGCCGCGACATGTTATGAGATCACTGGAGAAGGCAAAAATAGTTGACTGTGCGGAACTTCGTATGCTACGGGCATTAAGAAGCAGTTTCTTCACATGGTCCGAAGAAACCGCCCCTCGTCTATTCACCTCACTCATCAGACCAAACCTTGAATACGGTGACCCTGCTTAACATCCGATAACCCAGTGGGAAACAGAAAGGCTGGCGAAAATACAGCATTTCGCAACTAGAATAATACCGAGTCTTCGAAAGCTTCCGTATGAAAAACGGATTAAAACGGGTCAGAATACGAAACAATGTTAACTCTTTAGACTAAACTTCCGTTAGTATGGTGTTGACGACGAACCTGCAAAAGCTTCATTCCAGGTTGACCAGCTATAGTCAGGATTCTTGTTGGTGTTGCATAGCATATACACGCTCATTCCTGTTTACCTTCCGTTAGCAGCAATGTATCAACCTACCCGGGAGCATACCAGTCCCCCATAGATGCATACATCTATCCCTGCGCACACTTCCGTGGATTTCTAATGGTAAATTTCTAATGACCAATGAGAGTGTCACTGATAATGCGTGCCTGTAACCGCTTAGCGCGAGAATTGACTGATGCCCGCGTGTAATTGAATGCACAACACATTATTTTAATATTTGTAAAAAATCTAACGTATAAGTACTATGCGTAAATTTGCCTATAAAAGTTTCAGAAGGCTTAACGGAAATGTCTTTGGTGGCCACTGTAACCATGTACCAAAGCGCCATCTCTCGTCCGTCCTACATCCGAATCGTAGTGTCTTGTTCATATCCACTTCATACTAGCTGGCTTCCATTAGGTTACGCTTTCTATATTCATATACCCACGTACTGGATATTGATCATGTGCCCTTCGGTAAGACTTTCTTAGCCATTTAGTTATCAATCCTAGCTCTGCTGGTCAGCGGAGGAAGGTCCATTATCCACTCATTTCTATGTGTTTTGTTATCGCTTACTCGCTGCTGCGTATGCGACACTTGCTCATGTTAGATTCCAGCTCACCCACTGACTTTTCCTGGATCATCATAACTTTGTACTGTTCAATTAGTACCTTAAAATGACTTATAACTCTGTGCGACTCGGCGCTTATGTCTTATATGTTTTGACGTCCACAGCAGGGTTAATGTGTACTTTCGTTCCACACGTTTGCTTTCCTTCAACTGCTCTATTTTGGCTCTCATCTATCGAGCAATCATGTTTCATCTTTTCAACACGCAGACGCTCCTTAACCACTCCTTTGTGGGTGTTCCGTTTTCGGATCGCAACAGCGTATCCGACATTTGCTCAAATAGGCTTCTAGCTCTTTCACTGGCTTTTTCCTGCTCAGTACTACTCTCTTTGTACCTTCGTGTCGTTTTATGTCTAGATTTCCTGATTATTTTTACTTTGCGCTTGAGTCTAATCTTCCCGCTGCTTTACCACAAATTGGCCTCTGAATCTCTCTCCTCGCAAACTATTTATATTTTACTTACTTATTATGCGCTCCCCATAGAATTAGCCTGGTTACCTGCTGTTCATTCACCGTTCAACCGCCAGCAGTCTTATAAATCTATTTTCTCTCTTCCCACGCAATGGTTGCATCATACTCAAATGATACTTCGTGGAATCCCAACTGAAACAACGCTCTGTTCTCTATGTAGATGGTAGCAATCCATTCATAAGGCCATTGACTATGCAGCACGTACAATAAACACTTTTAGCATAATCTTTTTGCACATTGTGCTTGATATTTCGCAACTCGAAATGTCGAAACATAAGACTTTAACAAGGTTTAATTTCACGCGTGTTCTTTGCGATCATCCTCGGTTGTCCCTCACTTTATCTTTTCTCCGGGGTCTGCAACTTCTTGGGGATCTGGGATTGGACTGGGGAACAGAATTTTCACCTTAGACGGACGTAATAAATGACAAATAACCACATGGAGCATAGATGTAAACCGGAGGGATTCGACTGTACTCACTGTCACGACTGTTGTCCAGTGTGGTTAGCTGCAAACGATGTCTTCCCATCCGAAAACTATACCTATTCTGAAAACTCCGGCCATTACAAACATTGGAACTTTCGCTCATCTGGACACTCAACAATGCGTCCCTTCATAACTCTCCCTTCTTTGTCCGGCCTCAGCGCTTAAAGCGGCCCTGACCAAGCTATCTGATAAGCGAACGGAGGAAATTGGAAATCGTTTGACTGCGAATAACACAGTGTGAAACCAGTCGGCAAGCTGCTTTGCCAGTTTTACATTAGCGTTCAATAGGATTTACGGCAGTGTTCCAGGACGTGGTGGGTATTCGCGTGACAAGCGTTCTCTCCATAAAAAGCCACGAATGTCCGTTTAACAATACTGCGACTTGCCGGATGTGACGCGCCACTGAATAACGTCACTGCCAACAATTACTTACTGGCAAGTCGAATTGAGCCATATTTCAACCGTGTCTTGACACTTACAAAATAAGATACTCTCCGTCTACATCTACCGCTTTCACTAAACTTATAGTGCCTTGACCGTTGGCACTACGCAAACTTGAACACAAAGTATCCTCATCCATATAAGTGTTTATTCCTTATGATTACTTTTTGATTTCCGCAGTCTGTATGAAATTCGGCCACCAATGAGTACATACATAACTACGTGTCTGTTGTGAAACATAACTGTCTGTAAATCTTGATCATGCCTGATTTGGTGTGTCTCGAATAATTCGAAAATAAAATATTTATTCATTTAGTATCAGTTAGTATGTATCCAGGATCAACGACGACAAGACCTTGCTGCTTAACAACAAATCCTCCAACAACAGCGCAATGACATTGTGGACTAAGTTGTTGGCCGACAAAGCTTAGTAGAAATCACTATAATTTTGCTGTAAGTAAATGCCACACCTACAAGTTTAGCGCGATTTACTCGTCGCTATAAAGTTGCATAAGATGGCAGACCCAGAAATATTAGAGTAACCTTACAAGCCGCCACCGATATAGATTAGAATTAGTCTGAAAATGCGCTACAACGGGTCTATTAGAATAGGCATCTATCTCGAGGTCCATTGTAGGAGGGGAGAATCAGAAACATAACAATAGGACGCATTAAACTGGATGTCTAAATTTTAGTCTTCAATAATAGCATACCAGAACTTCCTCCCAATTTGCGTCATGAGGCCGGGAACTAAGATCTGTGAAAGTAGCAGTTTATTCGTGAAACACTTTCCTAAGATAACGTTATGGCGCAATCTCTTAACTAGTTGCCTTGCCCACCTAATTATACAAATCTTGGCGCAAATATCCTAATACTCTGGTTTCAGTCATAACACAGAGCCACGTAGTAGTCGAACAGCGGAAATTCTTCCATCTTATTTTGGGTTAGAAGCTGCATATTAAATGTCAAGACAAGACATGAATCTATATGAAAAGTAAATCTGTCAAGAAATACACATGCTATTCACTTTACTACTGGACGCAACTTAACTAAATCAATTTTCGCACCGAGTATCATCATCCCATCACAACCATTAAAGGCCGACATCCCTGCAGTCGACTTTCAGGGAGGTTGGCATGAAGGACCTTGAAATCTTGCTGTTGTGCATTTCATTCACAGAAGTATGCTTGCAATAGGAGGATTGGTGATCCTCCCTGACCGAAACCATCTACCGTGCGAGACGCCGAATGACTTTGACTCAAAGGTCTCGGATTTCATTTGGTTTTCTGCATGCAATTACATAGAACTAATACATGTTTATAGCTTTGGTGTACCGCCAACGCAAACTACACATCAGATATAGGCTGCCACCTGAAGAGAGCAACAAGTTGCAGTATAAAGCAAAACACCCGCATTAATATCAGAGGCCATATCAACGAAGATTGTTAAGAAACGCGTGATAAATCGGCATAAGTTTCAAGGTCGATTTTATAGAGCTTATAACAAGTTATCCACTTTATTATTCCATCGTTTGTGAGCTCGCTCTAAAACATATATTAATATTAATAAGTGTATTTCCCGATTGCGCGAGAAGCGGTCGCTGGGTTGTGGACAGATCATGGGTACAATAATTATCCTACACATGCATGAGTGAAACGTGTGATATGGAGTGTATGATATCAAAATAATTTGGAATCACACAACATTTGTCATTGCTGGGTTCTTTGCACCATCTTTCATCATTGATGTTATATTCCTTGGCTCATCCTGAAAGAACTTGTGTGGTGATTTACCCAATGGAGACATGGTCATTATCGAGCTCCAGTCAAGGGATTTGCTAAGCTGTATGTGCAATGCTCTTGCATTTTTCCAAGACCTGATTTGACTGGTAAACTATTCCACACGACATCGTGTAGGACGAGGAAGAAGTTGTATCGGATAGCTATCCTGATTCTCGAAACACATAATGTACATGCCTTGATTCGTATATTCCGAGGGACGTCATGTTGAATATTAAGTGTACACAGATTGAAGTATGTCTTTGGTTTGTGAGGTTGTGTATCAGCATCAGGTTATATTTCAGTCGTCGCAAACAAAGGGCACGAGCTTAGGCTGCTGGCAGCGCTCCTTACAACTCAAGGGGATTGATTTACTGAGCAGAAGCTTGGTGAATGATCCTTGCACGTTTTCTGAAGCTTTCCTGTCAACCGTTCTTATGTTTGCGCAGCTGATGCTACAGTATTCAAGGACAAGAAGTGTAATTATTTTGAAAAGCCCGGGTCTGGCAAGGGTTGTATATATTCTATGGCACATGTTCGCCACAGATCGTTTGGCACGTTCTATTTGATACTCAGCTTGCTCAGAGCAATTACAGCTTGAAGAGTATCGTATGCCTAGTTCAATCTTTGATAATTTCACATTGATACGTTCATTGTTTAGTTAAACTGACTCTTCATTTATTAAACAGCTATGTGACATAATGCATGATTTACTAGCTGAGAAATTTAGCATCCATGTGTTGCACCATTTCTCAAGTGATTAGAGGTCTTCTTGAAGGAACAGCATTGCGCTTTTGATTTCGTCTCGTCGAAATTTACAACCAAGAAGAACATTGTTCAATGTCTTACAAGACTGGATCTGAGCAAGCCCACACAGCATATCTTTTTCTCAAAAAGCTCCTGCGTTGCATGCCAGCTACAATTTCTCGATCACGTCACATCTATGATTGACAGAGGAATGGCAATTATTATAATTCTATTGGACATGCCAAACGCATCCGACCACGTGCCGCACAGGCCACTGGTGTCTGCTCTAGAGTTATATGGAATTGGAAATCCTCTGCATAACTGGTTCGACTCATAGCTGAATGGTTGAACTCAAGTACTTACAATCGGTCAGCTACATTCTACACAGAAACAAATAACCAGCGGCGTCTTCCAGGGAAGTTTGCTCGAACCACTACTTTTCCTAATCTACGTAAACCATATATGTGACTCGATCAAACATGGACACCCATTTCGGTTTGCAGATGATGTCAAACTGTTTTATTCATTTCATCCAAACCAAGTACATATATGTTTGTGATACATCTGTGGATATCTATCAGCACTAAATGTAACTAGTGAGCGCTTATTAATGAAGTTCTCCGCAGTGAAATCCCAAGTACTTCAGTACAGATGCCGCATTACAGAAGGCTCTATCATACTTGCCGGAAACGTGATCTCAACATATTATTCAGTTCGGGACTTAGGAATTAGGTACTCCAACTCTTTCAATTTCTCCGAACATTTAACGTCACGTTTCGAAATCTCCTGCAGACATTCCTCACTATGCCAAATGGGTTGAAGCTATTTCACTCACATCAAACTCTAGAAACATTGACAGATGCTAGTATAGCAGACATATGAACAGATATGAGATTACAACTTGCTTACCCACCACATTTCATTACATAAAATAACAAATTCTGGCTGTGCAGCCTAGTAGTCTCTCCATTTATTATCCACCCCTGATGATACAAACAAGTGTATATTTCATATATGAGGTACACGGGTCTAGTACCCAAGGAAAATAAATCAGGATCCGAAATTATATTATTAAACTATTCTTTGCTATTATGAAACCTATTCCCTATACAAATGATCGCACCCACATATGGAGCCGTGTATCGCCTATCGGCAAATATAAATATTTATTTCTTTATTTAACAACCTTTATTTCATCGGCGATCAAAAATGGTCTGCCATGTTTTATGAACACCGTGATATCGTTAATATAAGGTATGGAAAGAGTAGTACGAAGTAACTTCCTTGGAAATCACCACTAATTATTGGGCGTGGGGATGATTTATGATTACCCGGAGTTACTATCTGATAAACTGCATTCAGGTATGATGTCATCAAACCAAATAAACCATCATTGCTGGAACGCTTGTTAACCATTTTGTAACATATTATTGGTGTATTGTTTTAGACTGCTCTTTGGGACGTAACGATAATGCAGTCAGCATTTTCGACCTCATCCGCTATGTGGAACATCGTCACGAGAAAACTGTGATGATGTGCAGAGTTATACGCTTAAACGGTTAGCCCATGCCGTCTGTGTTACAACCTGGTTGTCCCTCGCCGAAGGCCACCCGGAAGTCGCTGGTTACGGATGACTCCGCGGCATGTTTTGAGATAGGCCTAAACCCGTTCATTTCGTGAGAACAGTACTGGAAAATGAGTGACTTCCGCAACGCAACAAGACGGGCGTACAAGTGATCAACAAGTTCAGATAATTTGGACAACTATGTAGCACAATATAACAACTGCACTCAACTGCTCAGGGATGACAAAGTCGCATATCAGAATTATATAGCGAAACGTTTCAGCGCTAAACACAAACTGCTGTACAAGCATGTCAACTGCGTTTGTATTGTGCGGCAGTGTATTCCGCAACCATGGCAAATTGTCCAAATATATATATATATAGAAACGCAGTGAACTAATTTCAGACGCAATTTGTGGCCACATTACATAGGCTTTTAGCCTAAGGTGATGTTTAAGGTTCAGTTACCTGCGCCAGAACTAA